>UCOH01006363.1:0-44827 GCA_900474275.1 Synergus japonicus
TATATATATATATATATATATATATATATTGTTGGCAAACACTTTTTATGATCATATTTTTCCATAATTATTTAAATAGAGATTTCATAAGATTATTACAGGAGTTTTTAAATGATCTCAAAGAATTTTGAAGTATTTCAATAGGTTAAAAAAATTTTATTATATTTCAAGAGAATTGACAGATTTTAAATAACGCAAAAACATCTTTTGTTTTAAAAATTACTTGAAAATCTTCACTCTTTTCAATTTTTTTCAAATTCCGGAAACTCATTTACAATATTTGAAATCTTGTATTTATTAAAATTCTGTAATATGATTTAAAATACCTTGAAATACTTAAAAAAAAAATTTTTAATTACTCTAAAATCTTGAAACTCTCGTGAGTTAATATGAAATTTCTTTAAAATTACTTTTAGAACGCGCTGTTTAGGGGTTCTTTCGACCTTTCCAGTTTTCCAGATCAGGAAAACATTATTATAGAACTAAGAAAAACAGAACAGGACCCCATCAGTCTAATTTACTGAAATGAAATGCACTTATCCCACATGAAAAATAAAATTAAGTACAATTCTAGATGTTGAACTCTTATTTTCAATTGAAATTCACTAATTTCACTAATTCACACTGATTTATTGACCGTAAACATCATTGAAACATTTTAAAGCAAAAGATAAACATTGTAGTCAAAACATCCTGTATTTCTTTGAATTAAATCTCTGCTAATCTTAAATATTCAATAGACTTTGTCTGATATCATTTTCAATGTTATGGTATGATTATCGTTTTATCGATAAACTTCCTTTGCTTGATAAAATAAAAAAGTATATAATATGCGTCACCGACTAATCGTTTGTTATGGCGAATTTAAAGGGATTTCTTATCTCTTTCAATCGTGCTTTCAAGCACTAAGTTATTCAACTGGCTATAAAATTATATTCATGCGAAGGATGTTAGAAACCATAAATTCAGGAGTTTGTTCTCTACTGGACAATTACAGAACAATGCTTCTAAGAATTAAACTTATAAACAATATATTTTTTTGAGTTATTATTGAATTTATTCCTATAGACATCTTTCCCAAAATTAGAAATATTTCCTGTTTTTTCCTTGATATCTTGTCACAGCATCCCATGCACTGATTTTTCGTTCTGCAATGAGTGTCATAAAACATTACAATAACTTCCCAGTCGACAAAAAATTGAAAGAAGTTTTTAGAACATCCTATTTCAGGTCAAAAAACGTCCAATGTTCCAAATACAGTACAACTTCCATAGTAGGACCCTCCATAAGAGAGCCAATGGCCTTGACGAGCTCGGAAACTTCCGCCACTACTAACCCTACTCAGGCGGCCTCGAGAATTGGGCGCAAACCTCCACAGGAGAGCAGTAGCCGAGCGCAGCTTAATTTCAGTTTTTTCTCATTGAAACTGCTTTTATTAAATTATTTTGCTAATTTGCATACAATAATGGAGTTTCTTAAAAGTTTTAAGAAAAGAAAATTATAATTGCAGTTTAAATTTAAATATAATATGTACATATTGTATTTATATCCACTGCTTCACGTGTACATTTAAAAATTAAAATATGTATAGAATCTTGAAATGTTGAAATATTCTCAGTTTTATTTTTAGATATATTGTGTGTAAAATTTTTTTCAAATTTTAAATATATTTAGAGTAATTTTTAGAGCTCCCTATTATACATTTATTTTGATTCTAAGAACTTGGTTTTTCGATTATTCTATTGCCGCCGGTCGCGTAGTCTTCTATAGAGTTTGTACTGTAAGTCCTAAAAACCGTCTTTGGAACATTTGACGTTTTTTGGCGTGACATAGGACGTTTTTAGGACATTCTAAAAACTTCTTTCAATTTTTTGCCCACTGGATTATTATATCTTCAACAGTCTCCATAATATAATAACAAAATAAATGGAGGACTAAAGAAATATAAAGCTACAAAAGAAGGAAATTTTGTCTGATCACCTTAATATTTTATTTTAGCAGTAATAAGCTTTCATAATTTTCATACAGAATTTACCAAAAATTTGGCGTTGATCGTATTATAGAATGCAAAAAGAAAGACTTTCATTTAAGAAATTCGAGAAGAAATTGCATATCTTGAGGGAGATATATATTCATGTACAAACAGTAGAATGCTGGCAGAAGGCGAAGATTGGAATGCAGGAAGGTACATATTTAGACGAGAAGTCATGGGGTTTCATGACAGATGTGTTTATCGCATTATTTGTGTGATGTCATGATCGCTTAATCGATAACTCGAGAGATCATCGAACGTATAATGTCTGGACCGATTCACTTTAATGAAATCACTATGCATCCGTAGGATAATTCAATTAAGCTTTATGATGCTTGATTAAATTATCCTTCAGACAAAAAACAAAATATTTGGGGAACCAAAATAAATCATAAGCTTAAACTAATTATTAAAAAATCATATAGAACATCTGTATTGTAAAATATGCTGTTGTGAGCGTGTAACCGATTAAAATAGTTCTTCTGCTGTTTCCCGAGAATAATTATTACTTCAGCATTGCAACATATAACGACAATGCAGAGACAACTTTTTGTGCGTACGAAAGACGACATTTTCCTTAAGTGGTGACATTTCAACTTTTTTCGCGTCTGGTAAAGAAAAAGTTCCAACTACTATATTCTGGCAAGCGAAAGTAACGCAACTTGCTTTTAAATCATTAATATCTTCTACTTAAATTGCATTTCCATTGTAATTGATATTAATTAGATAAAAATGAATAAATAACCTGTGATAAAGACATATTCTTATCGCCACGTTGAATTAGAAATAATATAACTCTTTTCTAAAATGTATATAGAGGACATTGCTCCATGTTTAACGTAACACAACATGTTGTGTTATAATAATTATTATTATTATGTCTACGTTGTGGAAGTTTTTTCAATGGGTTCTCCGAAATTCATACTACGGAACGGAAGTGAACACGAGTAAGAAATGTATGTGCACAAGTCGAGGAACCGTTTAGTGATCAGATTTTTCATCAGATGGGTGATTCACCTTTACTTCCAGTTTTAACTTGTATTAAAAATGATAGCATTAAGAGAGAATTGAAGAGGCATGTACCTAACGGATACGTATATCGCAAGAAAGCTAATCCGAAACTGTGATAAGATAAAGAAAAGGAAGAATGGTCAGTTTCAGTGTATTCGGACCACCCTGGTTCTTCACTTATTATATGATGATAACATTGTCGTTATAAAGAGGAAATGAATGAATGAACCGTTTTAGTTTACCATCATAGTTTCAATTACAATTGCACGTTACATGAAACTTTTAATTTTTTATTTCTTATATACAATTTGACTTCTAAAAGTCTTCATAAATAGAAACTCAAATGTTTAGTACATGTGAAACTGCTTTCGTAACAAACAATCTCTTCATGTAATAGTGTTAGGAATTCAATTTTCACTTCAAAGTTTGAGGAAATGACTATTAGTAGGTATTTCGTTGTCGTCTATAAGGTGCACGACACGACTCAAAGTCTAGGTTGCAATTATTAAAAGAAGCATTGTAAGTGGCTTGCAATAATAACAGAGTAATGACTCCGGTGCTTTTTTATAATAAGTGAGGATAATTATTTCTAACTACACAGTAAAATCATGATTTTGTGAAACTGAAAAGATCGAATTTTGTAAAGTTTGCAAAAAAAATTTTCTCATTTAGATGTGTTTTTTTTTTAACATAGTCTACACTGTAAAAAAAACTTCAATTACTTCAGTTGAAGTTTTATACAATTATCGTAACTGAATGAATATTCAATTAAAAGTAGTTGAATTTTCAACAAAATAGTTGAATTTATAATCACTGTAAATGAAAAATGGTTGAATTTTCAATATATTTCTAACAGTATAAAGATCACAATTGCATAGAGCCAAAGAATTCCGGTGAAATATACAAAAAAAAACTTGCATTTGAAGTTGAACGGTACTTTTTCCCATGTTAATTGCAGAAAAAACTTTGAGTGCTTTGAGGTCCATGTTAATATTAACTGATTTCGCTAAAATTTGGTGGACATAATTTTTTTGGTCATTATAACAAAATAGAGGGATGAGACCAAGAAGAATCGAAAAAAAAAAACCACTAAGAGTAAATAAGGACCACCCTATTGGGTACATGAAATTGTTTAAAAGGCTTCTCGATTAAAATTTTTGGTTATTGTTCTTGTCTCTTGTGGCGCAAGGAAGACAAGTGAAATTGAGATGAGGGATTTATCTCGATATGACTAAAGCCACATCACTATAGCTACAAAGCCCGCGTAGAGTATTCAACGTCAAAGGGTGGTCAATTTCATGCCAGGTGGAAACAGTGCGTGAGGATTCGCGAGTGTCCAGCTTGTCAGTGGAAGCTCGAATAGCGTAGAGAGCAAGAGAGAGGTAGCATGATATTATAGTGAGATGAAAGGAGAGACAAATAACAGTCAAAAGGGCTTACTACCTTCCCCATAACCCATACACATGTGAGTACTCGACAGGCTTTGTAGAAGTGATACTGTTGTCGCGTGAAATTGAAACCGGCAGGTGAGGGTTGTTTCGATAACGTGAATAGTTTCAAAAATCGTTACAATACAAAAAATATATACATCTTATAAAACATATAAGTAATTGCATGCTGAAATGAACTGGATTCATGTGTACTTTATTTTTATTCGGTCATGTAAACTTTTTCTCTGCCATGACAATTTAATGATGCCTAGGAGAAAAGGATAAAAAATACATTATGAAGAGAGTCAGATTATAAAAGCCGGGTGATTTCAAACTTAATGACCCATATGTCTGAGGTAATGATGGCTAATTTTTTCTCTTCACTTTTTAATAAAAAGTGTATGAAATTTTATCCAGGCATGAACTGTAAATCTTGGGAGAAAAGTTGAACGGAAATATTTTTTTTTGTTAGGAAAAAAATCGTTGTAGATACTTTTGTTGAGATACTTTTGAAAAGAATTTCAAGTAGGGTTTTTCCTTAAATGGTTTCCAACGTAGGAGAAAGTTGCGCTTTATTCCCCCATTTTTTTTCTATTTTTTTTCCATCTAAATTCTAACTTGCCTAACTGGTAAATAATAGCCAATAGCTAGGCCGAAAGACATGGAATTTCACTAAGTTGGACTCTTCAAGGGTAAACACCACTGACTCAAAAAAAAGGCTGTACATAAAATAGACAGTAAGAGAAGCTGTTATTCAGATATTATAAATTCTGCCCTCTCAGTCATTCTTTCAAAACGAATTAGTCTCGGAATTAGTTATGATAAAGGTGTATTTCCATGCATATATTTTTAAAGAATAAGTTACTCTCAACAAGATTTAAAATTTGTATTTTTTGGAAGATATTTTCAGTGCAAATTTATGTTCTATAGAGAATTTTATTTGTAATATCGCTCCTCAAATGTCAGAACAGAAGATAATCCTGTAATCGACAGATTTAGTAATAAAAAAGCACTTATATTATTTATGAATTCGAATGTATAACTGCGTAATTTAATTTCCATGAAATCTTATATAATAACTTTCTTTATCATTATCATTAAGAGATAGATAAAGAAGGGGATTATTTGTACACAAGGACTTTTTACTGAATATAGCAATTCATAATAACGTTAAACGTCCCTCGTATTCGTCAGAAAACGTTCGGATTGTCATACCGAGAAGAATGAGCCTTCTTGAATTGAGATTTGAAGAGGTTTTAGCTCGGGTTTTATAGTGATATCAAGTGGAAATGCTTTGAAAATATTCCAAGGACGAGAACTATTTTTAATTCGCAATGTATTTTCACAATGTCTTAAAAAATGTACTTTTCTACTGGTGACTCATCACGTTCGCGTTCGAGTGAAAACCAAACTGCAGAGAAAATTTACCAATTTTTATTCTAATGAAAAGGAATAAATCGTCGAAATGTGAACATACTGGCGCATTATACTTTTACGAGATTTTGTTACGATGGACATACAAGGAAAAGAAGCGATAAAAAGTGATCCGGGAGAAAAAGTGACAGATCATTTAACCCCTGAATCGTAAAATCTTCTTTCGTCGACCAACTCAGTCTGTTAGATTTACCAGACTTTTAGTGTCCCTGCCAAGCTCACAAATATTTTATACTCGCATACATATTCGAGAGAAAACACTGCAGTTTTAGTTTCAGCAAGAATATACTTTACTTATTGGATATTTCTCTTGAGAATTTAAAAATTATTTTATCATTATCAAAATTATTTTAAAGTGATTTTTAAAAAACTCTCTCTGTATCTTTTAACTTAGTAACCGTGGTAATTCCTATTTTACACACAATTTAATTGCAAAGAATGTAATGACAATAGAGAAACATAAGTCCTCTGAGCTTCTACAAAAGTGCATCTTTTTTGCATACTTTTTAATCTACAGAAAGCTAAATAGTGACATTAAAGTCAAAGAGTGTATTTCTATTGGATGGCAATCATCAATTGAACCATTCGTGAGCAAAGCACGCCTTGGAGACGATTGTGACAGGAAAAAGGATGTACCACGTCATGAAGCAGACGGAAAATAATTCACAATAACTATACAAACCATACTGAGTACTTTTGCTCGTGAAATAAAAAACAACTTTTGTTCATTTGAAGTAATTCATTATTACGATTAGAATTATCTTTCAGAACTTATCTTTCAACCCCTTTTCCATTAAAAGTAAAATTCTATTTTGTATTTTTTAAGATGAATGTAATTGTTTCTGAAAACTTGTATAAATATACAACTTTTACATCTGATTGACTCTATTTTTCAACTCAACTCAGATAATATTAGATCACTTTACTTGATAATACGAGATGATACCTCAATGGAGTGAAAGTTGGATGAGTCTTTTGATAATCAAATTCAATCAAGAAACGCGAGGCTTCCTAAGAGATCTGACGATTTCGCATGATATTTCGACCCATTGCACATCCATTTAAGTACGAAGTCTTAAAGTTTCGTTCTTATGACATTTACTGTACCGAGACGAAAGATCGTAACTTTCGCGTCAATCGACACGACGTCTCGGATGAAATGCGACGAAGAAGGGATGCTTCTGATTCCACTGTGATGACTCAAATACGTATACGTCCGATTATATGACGCTTGAAGCAACCCTCCAAAAGCATTTTCACGTAAGAACTATTTTCAGGGGAATTTCAATTTCGAACTTTGCATTCGAAATTCCTTAAAATTCGTTAAAACGTATTAAAATTCTTATAAAAATTTTAAGAAGTTTTAACGAATTGAAGTTTCTTAACATTGAAAATCTCTTAAAATCATTAGAATTTTCGTTTTGTGGAATTTCAGGAGATTTCTAAATCCTAAGAAATCTTTTACAAAATCTTTTTAAAATCCTCAAAAATGTGAAATGTCAAGAAAATAAAGAAAACAGAAGGGGGAATATATGTAATATAAAGCGAGTAATGACGAGAGGGGATGCATAAATATAAGAAGAGAGGTTTTCGTAAACAGCGTCGTAAAATTGAGCAAAGTCAGCAGCGATAAACTGAATTACTGGATGTGTTGGATGACCTATAAGTATTCAGCCTTATTCGCATCACAGAGAAACACTTTATGCAGAAAATACTGTAGTCTATTGTGTGCAATACGGATTTTGCAGATTGCAAAATAATTATTGGTAGGAGGCAAAGCTTATCGGTTTTACTACTTGTGCGCTTGCTTATCTCTACTATTCACAATATTATACAATATAGCAGAATATCATTAGCATTGATAAGTGTTCATGTGTGCATAATTCTTTAAAAATTACGTAAAAAAAAGTAAAGTTGTTATAAACGAAATATTCATGCTGTCCTCGCTGATTAAAAGAAAGTAGAAAAATAATTTGATGTTGATAAAGTTCTTGCATGTTTCTTTTTGCTTTAAATATTTACATTTTTGTTTTCTATTTGTGTGGTCAGGCAACAAGGATTACGCGAAGCGATTGACGATACTCGAGATTTCCCTCAATGAAATAGTATAGCAAATACGTGCCCCGAGCTTCGACTCTGAGATTTGAACAACTGCTTCGTTCTCGACGCGATCAGTTGCAGGTTCTCAACTAAGCTACTCTGTTTCAAGTTTATTTTCTGTATTATTTATTATTTATAGCAGTTTATTAACATTTATTAATAAAAATATATTAATTGAGTTCACTATTATATGTAATGGATAATATTCGGTTATTTCAGTATTCTTTTTTCTGATTGTATGTATTATAATACATTTGAAGCCATATTGACAAATTCGGCCCCTCTTGTCGATGCTGACCTACCCCAAGCATTTTTCCTGCCGACCTACCCTGGTATTTATGTATAAGCAGTGTGTCAAACTATCCGAGAAACGTTGTAGCCTAAAACCTCAACTGCCTCAACTGTAACATAACCCAAGAAGGTCGTAAATGCCACCCTACGTTGCCACGCGACCCCAAAAGCGAGTGCTATAAAATCTAAACTCCTACACAGTCTACAATTCCTGTATTTTACAATTTGAGACTGTGAGTTTCTCTATACTGATAAACAAAAAAATGTAAAAAATTGACCTTCTGAAAAGAATGACAATTTACCTTTACCTTGAGATAATTAAGCTTTTAATTTAAATCGTTCCAGACATTTTCTGAATTGTTGCATAAAAGATTGAATAATTCAACTAATAAGATACATGCAAATTTTTCGTATCTACATTTGAATACTGAAAAAACTGCAACTTTAATAGCTGCAAAAAGTACTAAGCTTGAACCTAATTTAACACTGCTATTTTTAACAGTGTATAAACTTATACAAATTGATGGTTCTCACAGCGTAACAAGGGTGGCGAGTCCTTCTTCGTATTGTTAGGGCGCGAAGGACTTCATAAAAAAAAGTAACGGAAATATGAAGGCTAACTATTAGTGTGAAACTGTTAACTTCGTCGCACAAATGAAAAGATGATATTTGAACTCAAAGGACGCCGACGAACAATTTCCGAGCCACGAAAGATTTACGTTCTGTGCTTAGCTGGTCAGATTTTTGGAAATGGTTTAACTTTAGAGCGGAAAAAAAAGAAACCTGAGAGTTGAGATTCGAGAGGTTTGGATCGTAAAACGCTCAAGCAAGGAGTAAAAGGGGAGACTGTGAGGGAGAGATTGAAACTTGTTTTGAAACCACAAGTATAGCTGAAATAATTTAAATTTTTCTAATTTCAATATTATTTCAAGTCAGAAGGATTTCTTTTCGATCCAAGAAGAATTTCTTATACATCCGCTGAGTTTAATATGAAAAATGTTGGCAAGATAAATTAACCTCCATCAAAAGCTAATTAAATGTGATAATTATTTTTGTGCAAGTGGTATTCTGCAGAAGATAGAAGCCCTCATAATATACATAAGTTATAGGTACAAATGGAAGAGCAGACGAGTCGCAGTACGTTTTCACAGGGGATGTCGCCGTCATAATGACGAGTGATAGGTTATTAAAAGCCGTACTCAATGGCTCGAAATGCAAGCTCGTAAAGCCGGTTTTACAACCCCATATACCCGCCATAATCACCCCCAGTCGAGGCACGATCAAACCTTGCCACAGCTTCCGCCGCGGGCTTCGAAGTAATGCCGGCTCTCAAGCCACTTTTCCATTACCTATACTGCCGATAATAGGAAAGCCGGTGGTTAATTTTACGGATACATGGGAACGGTCAAACTGGACGTTGATAAATCAATTAGCATCCATATATTTTACGACTCTTACCCCCAAACCTGAACATCTATAAATTGACACCAAAGAGAAATTTTCTCATTGAAAGATGAGAAAGTTTATAAAGCGTCACTTTTTTAAAGTAAATTTTTCGTTGCTTAAAAATCTAATGGAAATTTTTTAATTCTTTGGAAATCTTTTAAAATTTTGAATTATTATTGAAAATCACTTTGCAATACTAAAAAATATGTTGTAAATTACTTGGAAATCTTGAAACTCTTCTGAATTCTTTTGAAATTTCTTAAAAATTTTTAAAAAGCAGTTGGCAGCTCTGATCTTTATTCTATAAAGGACATACGGTGAATATAAAAATCCAACCATGGGAGAAGTGAGAGAATGTGACCAGGTTTCGTGATTATTAGAATTTATTTTCGATACAATCGCAATCTCTTTTTTATGACAGGATTATTTTAACATCCCAAGAATCTTAAGGACTTAGTATATATGATTTAAAACTGAAAATTGTAACAGTCGCTCAACAGATGTATCTGATTGTTTTTTTTTCGACTTTAAAAATGTCAAAGGAAACAGAAAAAATGTATCATTTCTCCAAAAGTGGCACACGGATCAAAAGAATCTCTTACAAAGAGAAAATGTAACTGTCCAAAGTAAGAATGTTTCGATTCCTTCTCAATGGATTTCACCCTCCTTCTTTCTCTTTCATTACTAACAATCTTATACTAAAATACACACACTTCTAAGCTGCTCAAATCATTATGCCGCTGGTACACAAACTATTTCACCGAAAGCGAGCAAAATAACGATAACTTTTTAAAACGAGCCCGCTCGTAAAACCAAGAGCGAGCTTCTAGGTTTCGGCTTTGGTTATAAGTTCGTATTATATTAGCCGGGTTCAAATGGCCGGCCGACCAATGAGGACGATCGTAAAACCAGGGTTAACATTCGGTCGGGTTGTCAAGTGAAAGAGTGGCTTGAATTTCGTTGGGATCATTGTGAACGACGTTATAAGTGTGTATACAGGGTGTCTCGTGATTTTCGTTTAAAAAATAAAGAAACCTCCTTATTGTCCAATTATTTCGACTTTATGCAACTTTCCTCTTAAAATATTTTGTTTAAAAGAAAAAACTAAATTTTTAACACTAAAACTGAATGACTTCAATTATATAAGTGTTTGTATTTTTAATATATTTACAGATCTGACTGAAGATATCCAAACAGAAAATTTTTGATATAAAATTAAATAAAATTTGTACATTTCATAACTTTGTTTTCTCTGTCAAACGTTACCTAATAAATTCTTGAATAGCCTTGAGTCTTAAAAACCTGAATATTATGCTTATCACTAAAACTCAGTTTCTCTCTTACATTTAAATTGATTTACTAAAGAAAAATAAATGGTCATTTTCATCCCTCATCAATAAATCAGGAGAAATGATAGTCACTCTCTTTACTACGTGTCTCTTTCGCAGAAGCTATTGACGTATGAAATAGTAAGTATTATGCATGTCGGAAAGTAACCAGAAACTACAACACCAGTTTCGAAGGGAAGAAACCGAAGGGATGTTCTTTCGGAAAAATCAATCTCAGAATTCTCAGAAAAACTTCTTATATTTCCATTCTTTTATTCCAGTCTTTCTTTTGCGCATTGGCAATCGATGGAAATCAGAAAACTCATGACAGTCGATTAACCGCAGAGAGCTCAGAAACCAGAAGAAACCGACAGAAAATAATTTGCGGATGGTCGCACTGGAGTGGTTCGAAAAATAAGAGGATGAAAAATTATCGATCCACTATTCTCTGAGAACTTTGCTAACTTTATGCTATTTAGAGATAACGAGATGCTGGATAAAACAACAAGACTGTTACTGTTTCTGTATGCATTCATTCGTTAGGATACTTATATAAGACTTGAAGAGGACACTTTATGGACAAATTACTCGAATGAAGAGAAACAGTACGGACGATGATGCCTTTCAATACAGGGCTTTGTTTTCAATTACTTCTACGGGGGTCTCTTTATCTCATCCAAAATGGTGATTTAAATTTTGCACTCTGTATCATACGTAGTTCGCTAAACTGAGAATTTTATTACCCGAAAATAAAACTACTGCTATAAAACTAAATCTACCTGCTACCTGTAGAAGATTCTGTAACGGAAGTGACTATTATTATCTATAAGTAGGTAAAAGCAGCTTATCAAGATGGAGAAATTTCAAGACGTAACACTGACAGGAACTTCGTTACTACATGTCAACATCAAAGAGTATTCTGCACATATTCAGGATGCTATTAAGTACGTATTTACCATTAAAAATACGTAAAAGAACGCAAAAGAACGTAAAAGAACATATAAACTGGAGCCACCGGATAAAATATGGAACTGAGCGTCCAAGGTAAAACTGTTAGGAGAAAAAGCTTATACTGAAAAATATAACGCTCTTTTACGACTTTCCACAGCCTTGGATTTAACAGTTTTCGCTTCTACTAGACACTAATCATAATATTTCCATCAAATATCCTAAAGCCATTAAATCTGGTTTTCATTATTATGCCATCATCTTCTACTCCAAGGTTTATACTTTATCCAGTAATAGACTCAAGTTAAAACTGTAAAACATGTTTCAAGCATTAGATTAACTCATTTCAAATCTTATTTTCTACGTAGAAAAAATAAGCTGCAAATTAAGTACTGCGAAAAAATTTCAATTGACCAAAAAAATGCTAAAAAGATTATTTTACATAATTTTTATCGTATAACTTGAATGTAAAAAGATTTCAAGGAATTTTTGAATACTTAGAAAGGATTATATGAAATTTGAAGAGATTTATTAAATGAACTACTTTGAGAAAGGATTGGCCGGAAAAATTTATCTCTATTTCCACCGATTATACAAAAAGGGTAAAATTTGGTAAGGGTCAAAGAGGAATCGAGACACGCAACAGGTAGGCCAGTCTATAAGTTTCAAATATGTACTTGAGCCATTCACTAAAAAGAATTCATTCATGTGTGTAAATACGAAATAAATGATTATAAAATAAAATAAATAAATACATAGTATAAAAGTACGTTCATAATTATTTATTATTATTTATTTATTTATTTATTATTCGTTTAGATTAAATATGAATTTAGGTCGATGACCCAGCTGAACATATAACGGCCTCTCAAAAGCAGTTAGTAAAAAACGAATGAACAGTGAATTATTAACACATGGACATTATAAAATTGCCCAGTAACTGATTTGAGCCATGTAAAGCAGAATACAGCACCGTATTATAAGAAATTACTGTTTCCTCTCTAAAGCAGTTTTCTCAATCTAAAATTCTTTCTCGATAATTATACAAGGATGCATCTCATGCTTCACTTGGCCTTTTAATTTGTCTGCAGTCGTCTTAGTGGATGGCGCGGCTATATTATAACTGCACATATCCCGAGAAGAATTTTACTGACATGAACGACGCCTGTTTATATTGAAACAAATAGAGTGCAGTGATAATAAGTATGCAGATGTCAGTATCGTTTACTCATCCAATATTCACTCGCGAAAGCTAAGAAAATAGTATACTAAGTATAGTATTTATTTACTAAGTATATTTATCTTTCTTGAGAGTATATTCAAATTCATTGTGAATTCATGAGTCTTGCCTTTCTGTCGAAAACAAATAAAACAAGTTTTACCAAAAATTGCGCATTATTTTTCATAATTCTAGTATAGCGCTAAATTCAACAGTTTCTTGTAAACAATGAAAAATTGTCGATTTTATCTACAACCGCACATCCGGCTTTAAAATGTGTCGACTGATGAATGTAATCGAAGTCGAATAATTTTCACATGAATGTCTGTATAAGATCTGGCATGCAATGTTTAACCGCATTTCCTGCACAGAATGCAAAATTTATGGTTCATTGACAACCCGCAAAATTAAGCCAATTCTAAATTTGAACTCTGGGTATATGTAGTGAGAAAAATCTGCAAAGTCGTTAGTCGACAAAAAAACACATGCACTTGTAAAACAGTGTAAAGAAGTAAAAAAAAATTTTATTAAGATGGATAAGCTAAAGAAAGGGGGCAAGCATTCAGAGATCCAGGCAAAATTATATACATATATAATGTTTCTTCAGTAAAATCCCTGTGAAGCTCTCACGAAAGGCCAGGAAACCATGAAATTTTTACATAACAAAAGAACGATCGAGATAAAGGATTATAGACTACCAGATATGCTTTATGTTTTTACAATACTAGCAAAACAGCACGCGCGCGATCATTTTGTTTTACTTCTTATAAATTCAAGTCATTCAAAAGCCAACCAGGTTTGAAAAAATAATATACAATATATACATATATGAATTTCAAGAGGTTTCTATACGAATTTTAAGGGATTTTGATGATTTTCAAATAATTTTTACGAAACGAATTTGTTTCTTACAACTTTAAGTCATTCAAAACCCAATCAGTTTCGTAACAAAAATTTATGCTAGATTTTCAAGATATTTCGTAACACCACTTTTATAGGATTAATATTTAATCGAACTAAATATCGATTAAACTAAAGAGCAAATAAACAAAAACAATTGA
The DNA here is from genome assembly GCA_900474275.1 of Synergus japonicus. Classification (NCBI taxonomy): domain Eukaryota; kingdom Metazoa; phylum Arthropoda; class Insecta; order Hymenoptera; family Cynipidae; genus Synergus; species Synergus japonicus. Next base: position 14,301 of record UCOH01006363.1, read on the forward strand.
ATGCTATTGAGTCGAAAACAAAAAAAAAATATATTAAAATTAATTTGTTTTGGTGTAATTGGCGTTTGATTTAATAGATATTTAATTCGATTAAATAATAACCTTATTTTTTTAGAGAGAATATCTAAGATCGAAGGTATATATTTCGAACTTTATGTCGAACCTTCTCTGATCGAGATTTAGAATGAAGTGCAGAATGCACCCTTAAAATAATTGATATGTGTTCGAATTTGATATGTATAAGTTTATAAATTAGGAAAAACTTACTGCTTATAGGAGGTTCTAATATTTGAGGAGGTGGTGCTGTTGTTGGCTGGAGATGAGAGTGTGGCATCTTCCTGATAGATAGAATAGTCTCAGAACCGCTCGTACCGCTATGAGTACCAGTGCTACCGTTGCCAAACGGAGAAACGACTCTGGGATCCAACTGCTAGGATTAAACTCGTTAAGATCACTGAGCTAAGATTGTGGGATGAAATCACGATTGCTAGAGACCAAATCACTTTATGACTTTTAATCATTCATTAAAAAATACTCTCTCGTGTATTTCATGCGCATAATTATCACGATATAGTTGTTATGCTAGAGGTTTGTCGTAATTGGTCAACGCAGTATAGTAGACTATTGTTCACGAGTATATTTTCCCCGTTTTATGGCATAATAAATATTAAATACTCAGCAAACCATAAAGACTTTTCTGAAACCAAGTTGACAAGCAGTTCAACGCTCCCTTAATGTATATCAGAAGCAAATAAATAAAATCGAGTATTTTTTAATCCACTTATTCTTTACGGAAATTATGCACTGATAGTCTGTCTAATTTATTACTGAAAGCCAATTTTCCATTTTTTTTTTCTTCAATCTGTGTATTTAAGTCGATCAAGTTAATAAATACGAGACTTTTATAACAAAAGGCAACTTTTATTATCAAAAATGTTGTAAATTTTAGAAAATAAAGAGTCTTAACGTAATTTATCTAACTCGGATCAGAGCTAATAAAAATCGAGATTTTTCTCCTTAGAACCGTTACAAGAGTCAAAATTTAAAACAACTTATCTACTTAGAAATATAATTCAACAAAAATGTTAATTTTAATATTACAAGATCCAAGATTACTGACATATGAAGCAAAACATGTATACAAAAATAATTGGTGATTAATCGAGTGTCAGAAAAAGTACAGTTTAGCAAAAGTATAAGAAGAAAAAATTGTTAAACATTTTCAATTGGCAAGGCCATTTTTAAAGCATTGAATCTTTTCAGCAATAATTTGAATATTTTCAATTTAATTTTTAATTGAAAATGACTGGCATGAAATTTTAATTGATGGTTGACTCAATCGCAAAATATAACTGTGATGTAAGCACTTCGTTAATCAAATTGATGAATTGAGTCAAACATAGTTTTATTTCAATTTCGAGTTTTTGAAAAATTGAAATATTGGCCTCTAGCAATTGGTATTTTCTATAAGGTCGACTCCTTAATAAGCATAGAAAAAATAACCTCATCAGGTTCTCTCACTCGGGCTTCATCCAGGATTTGCGCCCTTTTGATCGACGTTTGCTTCGCCGTAACCCTTCGCCTCTCGATGGTAAGGATGCACTTTATACAGGAGCAGTTCTGATAAAAGCAGTACCTTTTATGGCCCCTAAGCTGCTTCTTTAATCCATGATTACTGCAACGAGCACAATTGGGTGTTTTACGAGAACCACTGCCTGTCCTCGACGTCGACGATAATGATGCGACCGACCCGGGCATGCTATCATTTCCGTTATCCATCTCAAGTCGATCGCCACTAGTTCACCATCGATACGTACCAAGACGTATTTTACTCTACTCTTACTACTTAATTTATTAGTATCTTTTCAATTTCCTCAGTTTTAAATGTCTTTTTCAAAAACTTTCACTGTGACACTGACACTCAGAATAATTAACTAGGTTTTAGAAAAACTTGATCTGCCCGGTCAACTAAAACAGAAATATTCACCCATTATTTATGGTGTTACAATGTTTACTCAAACTTAAAACTATCTTTTCATGTGATACAAATTAAAGGAATCTCAATGGATTTCTAAAGAATTCAAAAGATTTCAAGGCATTCTAAGTGATTTAAAAAAAAAGAATTGATTCTAATATATGGAGGAGATTAAATGAAATCTCCTAAAATTCCTTAAAATTACTTGAACTACTTTAAAACGTTTAAAATCTTCTGTATAAAATCTTTGGAAATATTTCAAAATCCCTTGGAGGTTATTAAAGCCCAGGTAAATTTCTGCTAGTAAATAAATTAAACTTTTTTGATTTGGTAACATTGGAAACTTTTTTAAAAATATTTTTATTTCAATAAATGTAAAAAAAAATCATCAGACTAGCTGTTTGAAATTTAAACCCAATTCTTATGTATATATAATATAATCATATATATTATATAATTATTAAAAGAATGAAGACTGCGATTAATTTGACTGCGGTACCCCCGGTTTTTTAATTAAATTTCCGGTCATTTCCTGGCTTTTTTTCGATTTTCACGGTTTACCGGTTAAGTTCCCACCCTGAATATTTCAAGAGATTCCTACTTAAAATATTCGAAAATTTACTCTGGAAAACTATATTCATTCTCATGCGAGCTCTTGCGGTTTCCCTGGTTAACGGTTTAGATATCCCAATATTTTATTATACGTTGTTAAGATATACACTTAAAAAAATTCTCTATATTTTGTTTATTTTTACAAATCTGATGCAATCGTAGAGGGAAGATGCAATTGGTTGCAATTAGCGCTTGCAAAGTAATTTAAATATACAACGATTATACAGTTATGTACCCCTCGCATTGATCAATAATAAAATGTTTAAAATGGTAATTTTGGTCTCTAGCAATTGGTCTTTCCTATAAAATTGACTTTATAAGGAATAAAAGAAAAATAACCTCATTAGGTAGAACTTTCTGCGTCCTTCTTTAGCGCCATTCTTAAGTCTGTTTGCTCGGCCATAATCTTTCGCCTCTTAGTGGTGAGAATACACTTTTCACAGTAGCAATCACGATATGTGCAAGACCTCTTGTGGTCCTTCAGCTCAATCTTTAATCGATGATTACTGCAACTGGTACAATTTGGTGAACTACAACCCATGGCTACTTAATTTATCAGAATTTATTAAATTTCGTCAGTTTCATGCCCTTTTTTTAAATTCACTTTTTATATTCACTTCTGAAGTTCACTCGCGATAAATAACGAGAATTAGAAAAGTCTGTTGTTCACGATCTTTCCTCCGATTAACTAAAACAGAAAGATTCCATTATTATTGCAGGTGCAATTTCAAATTTCAAATCTCTCCTTTTTCCGATCAGCGGGTCGGTAAATTGTAATTTTGTAGAAAATTGTAATTTTGAATATTGCAGTATGACACGTTGAAGTTTTAAACTTCTAAATTATTTAAGTTTATTACATTCTCATCATTTTTATTTCCATTTATATATATATAACAAAATTGATGTTTGTAATTCAAATGGCCATATAAGAATTGTCTTTCGGAATTTATAGATATCAATAGAAAACCACAAATTCTGAAATAGTGAAATAGAGATAAAATGCGGTGAAAATTGCGCACTTTATATGTTAATTATGTTATGTTTGTATTAATAGATCTATTTTCCTATAGTCAGAATAGATTCTAATTCTCTGTGTTTACTCTTATTCCTTTTTACAATTTTTCAGGATATCATATTAGATATATTCCCCTTGAAATATATTGAAAAAAAACTAGTTTCGGGAAACTGGATTTTGTCACCATTACAAACCTTCCTACAAGAGGAAGCAAAAATTTTAGAAATGATTATTGTTAACAAAGGTAGGCCGTTCGCAATGTTATTCCTCATTCAAATGTTAATTTGTTCGAGAGTATTATTATCTATTAAGATGGCTCCAATCCAAATTTAAACAAACTAATGTTTATCTTTTGTGATCGAACGAAAAGTCTAATTCCCTGTGCCCAAGCGAACATTATTTGTTTTTGTATACTTATTTTAAATCAATATTGCAAAATTTAACAGTTGTGAAAAATATTGGAAGCATCAACATTATTTATGATTACTTATACATACGAAAATGTTGTATTGATAAATTGATATGTCTCTTCGAACATTAAAGATTAGCAGTGTCTAATCATACAGAAAAAAAATCGGCTAATATAATTGTACAGAAATTTCGGTATGCTTAGCTAGGATGAATATGTATGTAATTCTAATTGAAATGTTCATATATAAGAATTGTATTTCAGAATGCAGTCGTCATTAGAAGACATATATTCTGAAATAGAGATAAAGTGCGGAGAAAATTCAGAAAATTGTTGACGTTTATCTTATAAGTTTCAATTAATCTCTACTCCTCTTTGTATACAGAAAAATGTATAATAACCTCATGACGAGTGAATTGCATACGAATTTAAATCCTGACATGGTCTTATTTCCGTTATGCATATCAAGTCAATCGTAACGATTTCACCACCGATTCATGTAAATTAGTATAACAAATTTCACTACTAAATTTATCAGAATTTTTTGAATTTCGTCAGTTTCATGTGTTTCTTTAAATTTCACTTTTACATTAACACTCACGATAAGTTAAGAGGCTTAGAAAAATCTGCTTCCACGACCTTTTCTTCTGTCAACTAGAACAAAAATATTGATCAATTATACATATATGGTATTATAATTATTATTTATATTTATTATAATATTTTTCAAAAGGAAAAAAAAAGCTGCGGTTTTTTTATATAAACAAGAGTTTTCCTAGTCTGAATTTCAAGATTAATTTAATTAATGCAATGAATCGGAACTTCATATCTCTCATTTTTGCAGGAAAATCTCTTTCCGCAACTAAAAAAGAAATATTGTTTGAATAATTCCGGTATATAAGAAGCAGGATTTTTTTGTTTGACGGAATGCTCTGATTTTAAGAAATCACGTCATTGAAGCGCATTGCATTAAATTTTTCAGCAATGCCGTGAACAGATGATCAAATCAGACACAAGTAATTAAATATTGAAGATGGCATGTATTGCTAATGACTTTTACATTTAGAAAGTCGGCCATCACCTCGCTTTCAGTCCACTCTGAACATCATTGTTCCGCGAATAGTACTTGAGGAAAAATCGAAGCTCGAAATACCAAGGGCAAGTAACATTCGCCCATTTTAATTTTAATAATCAGAAAGCGAATTCGCGTATATTGAAAATATACTGAACAGAGTTAACTAAAGGAAATAAGCAACATTTGACGCACTTTTGCATAAAATGTACACTAAAAATCGAGCTAAAAATACACCACGTACTATGTACTATGTCTGTTTACTTTATGACTTTTTTCCCTGTTGCAACCATTAAACTCATTATTATGCAAAGAGCTATCGATCCTTATAAACGAGTCGATAGTCTGCTTTCTGAACTCACAGTGAATCTATTGTTAACAAAGGTAGGCCCTTCGCAATGTTGTTCCTCATTCAAATGCTAATTCCTTTAAAGAGTAATTGCACTACCCAAAGCAACCAAAGGTACAATTAACAACAGGAAATTAGTTTCTAATGCCAAGAAAATGGAAAAAAAGCTTTCGAGGTGAATAGAGTCTGGACAAATAATTGGTCGGCAGAAAATAATAACAAAATGCTTCAAAAGTTCAGTGCCTTAAATCCTCAATACTATAGATTTAAAATAAATGAAAACATCGTGAAATGGAGTCATGTTTGTGAATACAAAATCTGTGTAATTTTTACTATTTTTAACACGGAATGGTTTTAACTAATGTATGGTTCATCGCATCAACTATTTACGTAGCAGTTAATGTAATACTTTCGAATTTTACTATGTACAGTCAACACTTTCTTGCACCACTTTTATTCTACCAATTTATTGACGAGAAGTTGTACCAACGCTTCACCTCTGCGAAAATAGCATTTAGGGCTTAATCAGGATTAAATTTTTATTTCCTTACAAAGTGCCGGATATATTTACCGAGGGACCATCGATTGATCCAGTTTCATGCCGGATAAATTTAACAGTTGGTTTAAAACAAGGATTCACTCTCATTGGATGGTGTTATCATTAATAAAAATGATTAAACAAGGAATAAAATCTTTGCAGTATTAATTCGATTGAATTTTTAGCCAGGCTGAATAATTATGTGAAAAGAGAATAGATATAAGACAGTTCTCTGAAGAAAAAATTTAGTTTTTAAACAGCTTTGTACAAATCTTCTGAATAATTTATGCAGTTAAAGCATTAGCAATAAAAGCGTTTTGCTGATATACAATATACGTCATAAATATTATAAATGAATATTATTTTATTGATTATTTCTTAAACCTCTAATAACTGATTCTCTTATCAATTGCAATCTAAATACACTGAGCCGACGGATAGTATTAGGCCTATATAGAGTGTGTAGCTACATATATAACTTTGAAAATATGTATGTATACATTTTGCTTGTGTAGACTTAATAAAAATATCACTACCATACATACCACTACCTTTTCTTTTATAAAATATAAGAGCAAACTGAAACTTTGTGTCGATTTTAACGGTATGTAAACTTTTCAAAAGTTTTATAACACAAACTCATCCGGATTTGTCACTCAAACCTCAATTCCCTTCATTACACCTCGGGGTGTTAATCGGAGAGTACAGCTATAATACTTTATTGGTAAATTGAATTCGGTTCAAGTGACTCCTCTAAACAAATTAGTTTGAAACAAATTTACTATAGAATCAAATATAAAATCTAGCAGGAAACGTAGAATGCTTATAAGTACTAAAAAATGTTTTTGCTATATATTTAATTATGTCAAAAGTATTCAGCAAAACGTAATTTTATCCCGAGATTCCAGAAAATGTATCTAATTAGAAAGAAATCTATTAAAAAATTGCTAATTATAAAAAAAAAAAAATGATTGATTTAGTGTCAATTTTATTAGAGGTAATAATTACGTGTTGGCATTAAGCTTCTCACGTATGAATATCGCGTGTATCAGTCACTACTCGAGAGGAAAAAAAAAAAGTAAAAAAACGGGAAATGTGACTTGAGCAAGGTTACAATCTGTCATTTTATTTCTTAAGTGTTTTTGGCAGCCAGTTAAAATTTTCAAAGACAAGAGTGCAAGCATCTTTCATTTTGCGGAATTTCATTAAAAGAAAGGAATAAAATAATTATAAATACGTATATGTGAATAAATGCACGTGTTAAAATGTTATAGTTTTATAATAAGTCCAATAATTTCAAAACTATCATGATAAAAGTTTTCAATGGATCCTTTTCAAATGTGTCAAGAGTCATCAATCATGATCAATTATCTCTCAACTGAGTGTCGTCGCTCGGAATAAAGTATAATAAAATGAATAGGCGCTTGAAATGGATAAAAGATAATAGCAATATCTTTGTTACATTGACATATTTACTTGAAAAACTAAACTATTATATTTTATAAAGATTAATATTATTTATTTGTAAATAAACAAAAATTGTAGGAGAAGCTTTAAAGTTTAAAATGTGAAAGAATGAAAATTTTACTCCATTGAATTATCAGATAATCTGTAATTACATTAACTTAATATCAGTTATCATGTTATGATTAAAAAGCTACTTATCCTCAGATACAATATTCGCTATCAGAAATGTCTCTAACATCATTATGTGACCTATGTTGCTCTTTGTACATTTCACATAAAATGTTAAGATCGACTTTAACAAAAATCACTGAAAAGTTCAATACTTTCCCATTTTTCTTCTCATAACTTCTCAGAACTTTGACTTTAAAACGCTTTGTTAAGGTTTCTTTTATCTTGTAAACATATAACCCTGTATAATAATTATCCACGTAATAAAATTATTGTAAAATTACATAATTTCAATTTTAAAGTCAATGGCAATTTATGGCAACAGAACGGGGATATATTGATCTTCTCTGTCGCGCAATCTAGCTATAAATAAGTTTCATCCACCACGCGTAAGACTTTATTCGCCCATTATATTCTTCAGATGACAGTCGATCAATAGAAACAGTCTTATGTTTCTATATCTCAATCTATAACACACTATGTAAAATACAGCAAGTATATTTCTCTCGCTGAGAACCATTACAGTTTACAACATTTTTTTAACGTTAAAAATGCAATTCAACTTTTTCACAAAAAACTCAAATTTAAATAACAAACTGATTCAATAACCGAAATTCCTCTGATTCAGATTAAGAGAGAAAATAAAAGCAAATAAATATTTTACGAGATAAAAAAATAAATTGTCGTTCAAACATCTCGACTTTTTCGGGAAAGAATCTGATGTCCGAAAAAATGTTGGAGATGTAAAAAAAATAGACTACCTGGAATTTTAAAATGATTCAAATTAACTGAAAAAGTAAAACCCAAAACTTGATCCAGATGAGTATTTATTCAAGATTGGATATTTACGTAACTTGAACCAGAATATTTTATTCAAGTTTTAAATTATTTTTAAATTCAATACCTAAATTAAACAAAATGTCTAAGGCTTATATTTTTATATTGCTTTGATTAGAAATAAAAAATAAAATTCACTGAAGTGGTTAAACATTTCAAAATGACAATATTTCAAGACTAATTGAAACTGAGAATCAGCATTTGACTTTTGTTTAAAACTTTCAAACCTTGGAATACATTATAATAAATTTTCTGTTTTAACACTAGAAGATGTGGATGTAAAATTTATACTGTAAAGCAAACTACAATACGGTTCATTAGTATTTATAGTCATAAGAAATAAGAATAATAATAACTAAAATGTATACTTCACAGAGTTTCCTTGAATCAAACAAATGTTTTTTTGATATAGGGCCAAAAAATATCTTTTAATTAAACAAAATTGGTTTTTTTTTTTCATTCAAACAAAGTGTAATTAATTCAACGATATTTTTTCTTTGACCCTATAACACAAAGAAGCGTTTGTTTGATTCAAACAAACTTTTTTCTCAGTATATAAAGCATTATCTTGAATTTGTAGTTTAACCAACATTGACATTGAAAGTCAAAACACTTTGTTGGCAAAGCAAATAGCAGAAGCTCAGTTTAAGCTTGCGGTAATCGGGGCCTTCGAATATTCGAGATGAACATTTTCTTTTCGTCAGTTGTTACATCTTAAATTTAGACTAAGTGTTTTGACTTTAAAATAGCAATTTTCTCCTCATTTTATTTTATTTATTTATATATACGTGTATATTTCATTATAGTATCTTCTAATTCAGATGCAGAGAGTAAGTGATTCAAGTTCGGCTTTATGAAACTATTATAAACTATTATATTATTAGTAACTATTATATTTATCTAAATATTGTTCCAACTAAAAATAACCACATTATAACTTCCTTTCCTACATAATTATTTCCAATCCAAATGAATTAATATTGTAAAACTTTTTCTAATTTACTGTCAATACAAAAATTCGTTCCAATTGAATAGTTAAATTTTTTCAGCCATCCCTAATCGTAACTGATAACGTAGTTTTAGTAAATTTGAAGAGATACTTTATCATCTTTTTCCAAATGATAAAAATGTATCCAGCAAATAAAAGAACTTCAAGCAAAGAGCCAATTTGAAGAAATAAACTCCATGAATACTTGTTCATTAACTCAGCAGTAGGTGTTCAATTTCGGATACCTTTCACGGAAATAGCAGCACGGAACATTAAATATGTATCGCATGTTTTTCAGACCGAATGCATTCTTTGCAACAAAATCCGCTTCTTATTAAAATTTTTTTATCCCGAGTGCCGTTTACCTTGCCCAGACGTCAAGAAAAACCCGTTCCTTCCTCGTCGAATCCAATTAAGATTCCCACGTTCTCGCAGATCGTGTGCGGAGAACTCGACAGCAGAGTGCTTCACTCCACGTCGATTGTCATGTGCGTCCAAGAAACGAACACGCTGTCCGCAATTCAGTTCACCATAAATTTCTCCCGAGAAAGAGCGCAATCCACTTGAAAATAGAGAGCAGGTATTATCATCGCTATCGATATAATTGTTATTTTTCTCAGTTATCAATCAGCAACAAGAAACACTTGCCGCGATAAACGCGGCAATTTTAAATCCCGTGTCACTTGCCCGCATTCAAGAGCGCGAGACTCTTACAACACGTGTACGCAATCAGCAAATCACCACTTCCGGAAACACAACCCTCCCATTGCCCTCTCTCTGGCTCCCTTCGCCATTGTAACAATACTCATGCGTGTTACTAGTGACTAGGGACCAGTAAACAGTGGCCAATAACTTGTAACCAGGGAATCACGCGATCAGTTTTCTGTGACTTTCTTTCGACTGGTATCACTTTCACAGTGCGCACCTTGTCGGCCAGAGGCAACAAGCAGGCCTGAGTACAGAGGCCGTCTGTACTCAGGAACGCGAGTAACAACCCGCACAAGTCACCAAACAACAGGTCACGAGAACTGAACTGATTTTATTTTATTTCAACTGAATCTGTTCTCTTTGAATCTCTCCGTCCCCACTTACGAAGTGTTCAAAACTCGCGCGGTTGGCTGACACCACTTGCACATCGGAACTGCAGTTCCACTTGGAGTGAGTTAAGTGCAGGTGCTGTAGCGGTTGAAGGAAGTTGCGAGCAGAATTAAGTGACTGAAGAAGGTTTAAAACTGAAGAAGGTATAAAACTGAAGATTTGAGAATTGAACTGATGGATTAGAAGATGAACATTGGAGACGAGAGGGAAAAAATATAGAGCTCGCGAAACGAAAATCGCGGGTTCAAATATGCATGACGTTGGCAAAGTGACGGCGGCAAAGTGACAGACGGCACGTCGATACGAACCAGCATACAGACCGTGACTCACTAGAGTGCTGCTGCTGTTGGTAGCAGTGGTACACCAGCGAAGCGGCAAGTGCATGATGGCTCACATTGGGTGGTGGGGAGAGAAGGATGATGAAGGGGTGGGAGAGTGGTGTTGGTGCCACTTGTGTCTCAGTTGGGGGGGGGGGGGTTGCGGTTGTGCAGTCCGGTGGTCGGATAAGGGGTGGGTATTGCTAATCAGCTATTGCGTCTTCGTCAGGCTTTGAGGGTGAAGACGTTTGCTGAGAATAGGATTCAATTGAATCTGACTGGATTCCAATGGAGTTGCAACAAGACAGAATTACTGCGGTGTGAAATTCACTTATTTTCGGAAATGTATCCAAAGAAATTAAATTATTTTGTTCAAATGATCCTCTGTTGAAAGATTAGCTTGAAAAGAAACAAGTTTCAGAGAAACAACTTTTCATTTGATGGCTATTATAATTTATGAAAAACTTTCAGTTGTAAAGTTTTAAGTTTTCAAAATTGACATTCACGTGTATTTGGAAAAATTGAAAATCAAAAAGTGGGTAACTAAAAATTGAAAAAGAATCATCCCTCATCCTGAAAGCATTATACTTTATATATGGAGGACCCCCAAGAATTCAAAAAGTTGTTGACCATTTTATTTCGTATTTGTTTGGTTTATTGAATATTTATCTCTATGTTTAAGAAGAAAAGTACGTCGTTAGAAGCCCTGTAATTGGTCTGCAGATTAAATTTTCCTCTTTTGCATGTAGGGCTTCCACGCCTGCCCGGAGGTGGAGCTTTCTGCACGAAGTTCTATTCTAGGATGGCTATAGGGTAGTAAAAAGCGAGAAAGAAAGAATAAGGAGGGGGGGCGGGGGTAGAAGAAACAAGAGGGTCCCTTTGCAGGCTTGAAGGCTCCAAGAGGTATTATCCTCGATATATGTATATGTAGAATCACAATTAACTTGTATGAAGCTTTACAGACCTCTATACCAATTATTTCGTCAATAGTGCTTTTAAATTTAATTTCAGACATCTTTTCACTCTAAGGCATGAAATAGTATAATATGATTTTATTTTTTTTTTAAATGTGCGAGGTTGAAACGCTTGTATGTGCCGAAGAGCAATAGATTTGAATACAGATGTAGATAGAAAATTACATGCAATTGAGTTACCCCTTCAGGAAAATATTGACTTTCTTATATATGTATATATACACTTTTGCGCACAGGTATATGTTTGTATACTATTGTATATTATTGAATTTGTAAGCAGGATAATTGAACTCAAATACGTAGAATTATCGACAAAGACTGATATTTGAATTCAGATTGAGTGTAAATAGTTTAATATCCAAATATTAAACTATATGGGATATTTATGATATTGATATCTCAATAATTTTATCAAGTTTCACAAAATTGCTGTATATCCCTTTACCATATTATAAATCCACAGAAATTCCTTTAAATTTCGTAAAAAAAAATTCCTCAAAATTATTAAAAGTCCCACTAAATCTCTTCAAAACCCTTAAAATATCATAAAATTCTTTTAAAGTATTTCAAATTCAATGAAATCCTTTAAAATTCCATAACATTATTCAAAATTTAATGAAATCTCTTTAAATCCCTTTAAAACATCTGGAAATCCCCTGGAATCTTATGAAATTCCTTTAAATTTAGTAAAATCACTTGATATTCTTTATAATTGCTTAAAATCCCATGACACTCCTTAAAATTTCGTAAAATCTCTCTAAATTTCTAAATATTGCAATAAATCTCATAAAATTCCTGGAAATACCATGAAATCCTTTAATATTTCTAAAATTTCACTAAATTTAATAAACGGCGTGTTCTCCCCTTAATATAACATTTTTGACAGCAATTGCTTTGATACCGAAAATAATCTGAATATACTTTTCATATTCAAATACAATTCGCGCGATTTTCCAAAAAACCAATCAGATTTGCAACAAGTGTGTTCGATATTTTCGAGATATATACAGTAACATGACTTTTTTAGATATGAAGATATTAACTTTCACAAACTATCATAAATAAATCGATGAAGGTTGAAGAAACTATAATATAGTTTGCCATTTTTGTGACAAAAGCAGTAACCCTATTTCTATGCAAGAGCTTATTATAAATTTCTGAAACTTTATGTTCTTAAAATATACACCATGCACATGCAAATACTGCGTGAGTCAGCGTAAATTTATCTTTATAGTGAATGCTTCATCACCTGATAAGACAAATGAAATAAAGAGCCTTCTTGAGTAGAATTTTCAATTTTCATCGGTAACGACCCTAAAGAATCCTGGTACTTGGCTGACATGCATATGTAGCGAAAAGAGTCTGGGAACTTCTAATGCTCAGTAAAAGGATGACGACGATGTCCCCTTCTCTGGAGTTTATGCTCTCTTTATCGCTCTTTCTCCATCCCTTCTACGTCATCGGAACTTGGATCTCGGTCGTAACATCGTCACTGCATTCTAGGGGTCGCTGATTATACTGTCTTTTGAAATGTGTGCGTTCATATCGTTGCATCAGAGACGCAAGGGTGTTGGTTGGATATAAAATTTGTGGTACCGTGTGCGTGCCCGTATATTTACCGGGCGAAACATTTTGCTCGCGTGCATGCGTGTAAGAAACAAAAAAAGGGTGTGAGTCTCGATGGAATGATAGGGGGGTGTGGGGATGTCTGAGGAGATTTGATGGAAGAAGTAAAGTAGGGATAGAAGTAGCAGGACAACAACATTCTGGTTCAAGACGCTTTCGTGAGCGCCCCAATCGTTTGCGTGTGCACTGTGTGCATACGTTTCTGTGCATGCATGTGGAAGTTGTCTGCGAGTCGTAAAACTGAGCTACCATGCAAAAATATTCTCCTTCGCGCAACCGTATTTTTATTATAAATATACGTACGCTTTTCGTGATTTCGAAATACACATATATGCCAAGAGAGTCTCGCGACCTTTACAGTTTCATTTTATACGTCAGGAGCGTGATGGGCAGAAGGTCGAATACTCGACAGATTGCAGCCTTTATGATACCAACAGTCATCCCGAACATTTTCTTCTGCAACTCATTGTATACAACTTTTCGGGTGAACGAAATTAAGCGTCATTCTAATCAAGGATCCCATTTTCCTAAAGCCTTTTCTATTTCTTTCTAAATTTTGAAAAATGTTAATTTCATTTCCCATTGAGATTTTTATGAAACTGTAGCTTTATAAAAATACACCTTTTGCTAAAAAGATTCAGAAGATTCTAAACAATTTCAAATCAAAGGATTTTGAAATGTCTGGGGATTTCAATAGTATACAAAATAATTGTGAATTTATTATTTTTGGATTATAGAACTTGTAATTCCTTGTCTAATTTCAGGAAATTTCAAGGGTTTTGGCGAGATTTAATCTGGTTTTCGAAAACAATGCGTGTTCGATATTTTCGAGATATTTGACAACAATGGGTTCGATATATGGTAATATCACTTTTTTTAAGGTAAGACATGAAGGTTTGGCGTTTTTTCGTAATATCCTTTAAAAATTGACAAAGTGCCTTCGTCCTGAGCTTATTTTAAGAAACATAAATCACTTGCTGTCCCAATCTATTCTAAAAAGATGCAATTGAGTCGAAGTCGAAATATCGTAACGCCTATTCCACACTCTTGATTCGTCGTATATAAGGTTTCGTTAATAATCATTTTTTCACGAGTCTAAACTCAAAATAGGTACATTGAAAATTTTATAAATTTTAAGGGAATTTTATGGCATTTTTAAAGATTTCATATGGGAGATAATAAGATTTTAAATGTTATCGTAGAATTTTAAAGAATTTCAAGAAGTTTCTAAGAATTTTTAGAATTTTTCACGACTGATCAGATTTCAATCGGACTTCAAGGTACATTTATGACTTTTAAAATATATATTTTGCGGGATTTAAATAAGGAATTTAAAACTTTATAGGAAATTTTATTGATGAATTTCACAAACTTTTTAGTATTTTAAAAAGATTTTGCAGAATTTACAAAGATTTCGAAGGTTTTCTTCAAATTTTAAAGGGGTTCAAAAAATATTTATAATTTATAAAAGATTTTGTAATACTTTTAAGGATTTCATGGAATTTCATGAAATCTTTAATGATTTTAGGAGGTTTTAAGAGTTGAGAAATTTCCAGAGGTTGCTAGAAATTTTAAGAGATTTCCACTAATTTTAACATGCATTTCAAGAGATTAATGATTTAGAAGGATTTTATGTGCATTTTTAACGATTTTTAAGTGACTTTTACGAAATTCAAGGATATTAAAACGATTTTGTAGAATTGAATGGGATTTTAGGATGTTTTGTTAAATTTTAAAGGATTTTAAAAGCTTTGTAAGAGTTTGATGAGGTTTTAAAGAATTAAAAATATTATTCTAAAATTTTAAGGAATTTTATGAGATTTCTAATAATTTTAGGTGATTTCGAGAGATTTTTCTGATAATAAAATGATTCTGTGAGAATTTTAAAGGATTTCATGGAATTTGATATGATTTCTATGTAATATTTTTACCGGATATAAAAGATATAAAGTGATTTTAAATGTTACCGGAAAATTTCAAGAATTTTTCTGGTAATTTTAAGAGATTTTAAAGTTTGTCGAGGAATTTAAAAAGGTTTCTAAGAAAGTTTAGAGATTTTCATGAATTTTAAATTGGGTTTCAGAAGATTTATGGGTTTGAAAATTTTTCTGAAATTTTTAAGGATTTCATGGAATTTGAAGATATTTTTAACCCGTGCAGAGATCTTGAAGTGGGCCCAGTAGGGTTCTGGTTAGTTTACTCTACTTCTGGTGTGGTTCTGGTCAATAAAACTGGTTAGAATCCGACAAAGGTGTAACTCGCCAATACCCAATATTGGGGAAAATAGTAAGGGCCTTAACAGTTTTTCTAGTGAATGCCTTTTTAAAAAAAAGTATAATAGTGTCCTTATATTCAGAATAGAAAAACTGACCAAGGCCTTCTCAGAACTCTATTTTAAATGGGGCGAAATGGGGAGATTTCTGCACGGGAAAGGGAGAAGAATTTTTTAATCGTTTATTATTTTCTCGCAAAGGGGGAAGAATTTGTTAGCCTCCTATTATTTTCGCGCCAAGGGAGAAGAATTTGTTATACGTGTATTTTTTTCCCGCAAAGGGGGTATTTTTGAATTTTTTAGCCGTCTATTCTTTTCCCGCAAAGGGGGTGTTTTTAATTTTTAAGCAATGTATTATTTCCCTGCAAAGGGGGTGTTTTCGAATTTGTTACCCGTCTATTATTTTCCAGCAAAAGGGGTGTCCTTAATTTTTAAGCCGTCTATTGTTTTCCCGCAAAGACGGAAGAATTTGTTATCCCTGTATTTCTTTTCCCGCAAAGGGGGAAGAATTCATCAGCCGTGTATTATTTTCCTGCAAAGGGGGATGCATTTTTTATCAGTGTACTATTTTCCCGCAAAGGGGGAAGAATTTGTTATACGTGTATTTTTTTCCCGCATAGGGGGAAGAATTTGTTAGCCTTCTATTGTTTTCCCGCAAAGGGGGTGTTTTTAATTTTTTAGCTAACTATTCTTTTAACGCAAAGGGGGTGTTTTTAAATTTTTAGCCATGTATTATTTTCCGCAAAGGGGGGAGAATTTGTTAGCCGTGTATTTTTTTCCAGCAAAAGGGGTGTTTTCGAATTTGTTAGCTGACTATTCTTTTCACGCAAAGGGGACGTTTCTAATTTTTTAGCCATGTATTATTTTCCGCAAAGGGTGGAGAATTTGTTAGTCGTCTATTATTTTCCCGCAAAGGGGGAAGAATTTGTTATCCGTATATTTTCTTCCCGCGAAGGGGCGTGTTTTCGTATATTTTAGCCATCTATTATTTCCCGTAAAGGGGGAAGAATTTGTTATCTGTGAATTTTTTTCCCGGAAAAAGTGTGTTTTCGAATTTGTTAGACGTCTATTCTTTTCCCGTAAAGGGGATGTTTTCGAATTTTTTAACCGTGTATTATGTTCCCGCAATGGGCCTAAAGACGGCCTACATATTCGAAAACATCCTCTTTGCGGGAAAAAAATACACGGCTCACAAATTCTAAAACACCCCCTTTGCTGGAAAGAACTACACGGATAACAAATTCTTCCCCATTTGCGGGAAAATAATAGAAGGCTAACAAATTCGAAAACACCCCTTTTGCCAGAAAAAAATACACGGATAACTAATTCTACCCCCATTGCGGGAAAATAATAGACGGCTAACAAATTCGAAGACACCCCCTTTGCCCGAAAAAAATACAAGGCTAAAAAATTCTTCCCCATTTGCGGGAAAATAATAGACTGCTAACAAATTCGAAGACACCCCCTTTGCCGGAAAATAATACAAGGCTAAAAAATTCTTCCCCCTTTGCGGGAAAATAATACATGGCTAAAAAAATTAATTTTTTAGCCCTGTATTTTATTCCGGCAAAGGGGGTGTCACGAATTCGCTGGCAGTCTATTATTTTCCCGCAAAGGGGGAAGAATTAGTTATCCGTGTATTTTTTTCCGGCAAAAGAAGTGTTTTCGAATTTGTTAGCCCTCTATTATTTTCCAGCAAAGGGGGAAGAATTTGTTATCCGTGTATTTTTTTCCGGCAAAGGGGGTGTATCTAATTTTTCAGCCGTGTATTACTTTCCCGCAAAAAATTAGAAAACTCCCCCCTTTACGGGAAATAATACATGGCTGAAAAATTAAAAACACCCCCTTTGCGGGAAAGTAATAGAAGGATGACAAATTCGACAACACTTTTTCCGGGGAAAAAATACACGGATAACAAATTCTTCCCCCTTTGCGGGGAAATAATAGACGACTAACAAATTCGAAGACACCCCCTTTGCCGGAAAAAAATACAAGGCTAAAAAAGGGGGTGTCTTCGAATTTGTTTGCCGTCTATTATTTTCCCGCAAAGGGGGAAGAATTTGTTATTCGTGTATTTTTTCCTGCAAAGGTAGTGTTTTCGAATTTGTTACCCGTCTATTATTTTCCAGCAAATGGGGAGTTATTAATTTTTTTACCCGTCTATTATTTTCCCGCAAAGGGGGAAGAATTTGTTATGTGTGTATTTTTTTCCCGGAAAAAGTGTGTTTTCGAATTTGTTAGACGTCTATTCTTTTCCCGCAAAAGGGATGTTTTCGAATTTTTTTAGCCGCGTATTATGTTCCCGCAGTGGGCCTATAGATGGCCTACATATTCGAAAACATCCTCTTTGCGGGAAAAGAATAGACGGCTAACAAATTCAAAAACACCCTCTTTGCTGGAAAGAACTACACGGATAACAAATTCTTCCCCCTTTGCCGGCAAATAATAGAAGGCTAACAAATTCGAAAACACCCCTTTTGCCAGAAAAAAATACACGGATAACTAATTCTACCCCCATTGCGGGAAAATAATAGAAGGCTAACAAATTCGAAAACACCCCTTGTGCCAGAAAAAAATACACGGATAAGAAATTCTTCCCCCTTTGCGGGAAAATAATACAAAGGGGTGTTATCGAATTTGTTTACCTGTCGATTATTGTACCGCAATCCGTGCAGAAATCTTGATGTGGGCCTAGTATGGTTCTGGTCAGTTTCCCCTACTTCTGGTGTGGTTCTGTTCACTAAAACTGGTTAAAACCCGAAAAGGATGTAACGGTTGGACTCGCTAATTCCCAATATAGGGGAAATTTGTCAGGGCCTTGTCAGTTTTTCTAGTGAATGCCTTTTGAAAAAAAACTATAATAGGCTTTAAATTATTAATAAAAATTGCCTGCTTTTTTGAAAATGTTATTTTATTATGTCAAAACATAGCAAAGAACATAAGAAACAATACAAGGAAATAAATCAATCATATTTATGTATTTGCGTTCGCAATGAAAAAGAAAACTATTTAAATATTTAAATCTAAATATTTTCAATTCGGAATAATCGGATGATATTATGTTAGTAATTACACATAGTACTATTATGCTGTCCGATTAGCAACTTGTTATAATTAATTTAATTTTATTGAGAATAGAAAAACTGACCAGGGCCTTGTCAGAACCCTATTTTAAATGGGGCAAAATGGGGCAATTTCTGCACTGGAATACTTCTAATAGATTTTAAAGGATATGAATGGCATTTGAATTGTTATTGTTGAATTAAAAAGAATCTCAATAAGTTTATGAAAATTTTAAGAGGTGTTCACGAATTTGAAGCGATTTCACAGGTTTTCAAAGGTTTCTTGGAATTTTTAGAGATTTTCACAAAGTTTTCCATAGATTTTAAGAGAGTAGAGAAATAAAATGTAATAAACTATATAATATTAAAAAAGAAGACAAATGCGCGCGCGCAGCGCGCCATTGTTCTTGTTTATGTAAAATCTCACATAATATTTGGGATATTTGACCCCCATCAAAGTAGGGATTTTAGGGAAAATTTTCAAATGGCGTCGTCACAATTTTGAGGAATTGAAATAAATTTCGACTAAATCTCAATTGCAGATTTGCGATTGTCCTTCGTTTGACTATATAGTATACTTTTGATAACTTGCAGCGAGGAATAGATGTATAAAGTAGAAATGCGATCAAAGAGAAGTGCTCTACTCACAAAGCGCTTGGTCCCAGACAGTCTTGGCTTTTATGAAAGCAACGACAGCAACTACTGTTGGGTACTTAAACAAAATCCGTTTCCTCATTCCTCTACACTCCACATAGTCAAGCCTAGCATAAGCGAGTTTGTATTGTGCTCGTAATATAGTTTTGGTAGAAGGTTAGCTTAGAAGTAGTGGTAAAATTGATGCGTGGGGTCTGCATAAAGCACTGAGAAGTGCAAGGGGTGAGGAAAGGGATCAGTATGATCGTAAAACGTGGACGAAGTAGATTCAGGCTTTAGTCAGCGCTTGGGCAGACCGGATATACGTGCGGGAATCGAGATCTTCCACTTGTGGCTGAATTTACTGATTGAACCCAATACTAAACCAGCTCAGCTGCCACTGTCTTTACGATCGAAACTAAATTTACGCGTTTCCGAGCTGCACTCAAAAAATCGTCTCGATTACAACATTTCAAATTAGAAAATATACCGGAACAGAAAGGGCAATTCTTAAATTCGTGAGGAAAGTCACGAGTACCTTTAAGCTATATGAAAATTGTTTAATTGGTTTTTAAAAAGATTGAATGCAATCTTTCTTGGCAATAGTTATTGAAATAAGTAATAACACTGTCGTACAGCGATTTGTAACTGCGGTTTCGACCTGAGGTTAAAAGAACTTTGTCATACGACAAATTTACCTTTCTTTTTTATTTTGTGCTGATTGCTGTAGAAAATTTATCATAGGTAGTTAAGTATAATTTGAGAGCCATAGAAGTTAAATTGAAAGCTTGTCAGATATAGATAATATTCAACATTTTCTTTTTAATTTTTGTTATAAAAAATGCTTCCTGAAATCACACAATGTCTTCAGAAGACGACATAACCGCAAGTCTGGTTGCCTTATACGATGAGCAAATATGGTCGGTAAAACAGTATATGACTCTCTAAAATTGAATCAGTGGAAGTTCACTGATTTTCAGTCGATTTTTCACTTTTTTATAATAACATAACTTAATTACGGGAAAAAATAACCTTTTTCAACTTATTATTATAATATAAATTCTGCAGAAGGGGATGAGAAAAATGTTTCTTTCTTTTGTTTTTATAATCTTAAGGGCATGTATTACTTTGTAAAAATAAAAAAAATTTGTTCGGAAAATTTTTTTTTTTTAATGTCAATATTTAGGACCAGACAAACGTACCTTAAGGCTTTAGCTTCAAATATAGAAAATTTTCAATGCCATTAAGATTATAAAAAAAGGCTAAAGAAAAAAAGTGCATAATTCGCGCACATGTTATTAACAGCAAAGCGACAAATTTCGTTGCAGGGAGTCGACAAATGTGGGATGGGATAATTGTAGTCTTGACAATTAGATAATTCACTCTGTTAGATTGATAACACACGCAACGATTCCTGATCGTAATTATTGAGTTCAGACACTTAAAAAAAATTACATTGATTGACTGAAGTTTCACATAATATTTTTCATATAATAAGAATTTTTCTTAAATTATTCAAATTCTGCATTTCAACTTGTAGGATTACGTATAATTGAAAAAGTCATAACCTTGAATGATAATCAACTAATCAGTGCGATTTATACTTGGTTGTTGACGGTGAAAACACGAGACGATGAATTGCTCTTTCAGTCCACTTCGTGAGTAAAGATCGAAAAATCTTCAGAGTTTATGCAGATAGGGTTACCGATTTCAAAAAAGCTGTAAAATTTCGATGTTCCGACATGTTAGACCTCTGTGCTCACGACAGCCACGCAAAGCACATGCGTGAGCAAACCAAAGCCGATAATAATTCCAAATATCGACTGAATCCATATAAAAAGGCCGCCATTGAACTCGATTAACGATCCCATAAAACAGTCATTACAGATATATGGGATATGTAAATTCCAATAATACAAATTGCTACTATTGTCGCCGAATTTGTCAAAGTTTCGTACACTATACTCGACAAAAAAGTGTAGTTATATTGAATTTGTTATTTCAGATTTTTTTCTAGTTTTGGTATATCAATTAACGAATATTCTTATGTTAGTTAAACTTGGAAGAAACGACATCAGCAAACGGGGACTCTGCGTGCAGTTAAATTCCCGCAGATAAACACACTTACGGATATTGCAGCTATTTCGACGCAAGTTAAACTTGCTAAAGTCTCGCTTCAAACTATTCATAAGTATAAGTACAGAGTGCTTTTCTCTTCGCCAATTAACCGTATTTTCTCCTACGTAAATGCTACTTATTATGTACTTTGGCAAGTTCATCTGTATAACATGTAACGCTTTACTCCTCCCGCTTATGTTAAAATAACGCAAGGAGAGATGAAATGAGATGAGTGAGAGAGGAGAAGAGAGACTGAGAGTAAGAGAGAGGGAAGGAGTATAAAGGAGGACATATGAGACACACAGGAACGTGCTGCATCCTCTCTCTAAATTTTTTTCTGTCCTTTTTTTTATAACCATATTTAGTTGTCCACAGGCGACTTTTGCATGCAACTCTTCAGATAAATATGTATTGAGCCACATTTGTGGCATTGGACTCGGGATTGAAATTGTGAGCTGGAAATCGTGCATATTCACATTGTATATATATATTTGGATACATTGTACAATCTGTGTCAGAGGTTTATTTGCGAACTCTCTCAGTAGGCGCTGCTTCTTGATGAGCCTATTAAGATACGTGTTTCTCGTTTAATCGAGAATAAAAAGAACCGGATAGGTGATCGGGCCAACGCACTAACTCGAACATGGATTTATTTTCTTTTTTTATTCTTCTCTCATCTCCCTTTGACTGTCCGACGGCCATCGCGGCGCTTTGCACATCGAAAAAAAAGTGATACTTTCATTATACGGTGCGAAATTAAATTAGCGCTACCTGCCAGACTGCGGCTTATCTTTATATGATCGCGTATTATATCCATATACCATATATATATATATGAATGTACTAAATTTTTTTTAGGAACAAACTACATTTATTATTGAGCATTTAAATACGTAAACTTGAGGCAAATCAAATATTTTTAACAACTAGTAGGAAGCAGGCGATTAATTTCTTGTTCTTCAACTCTCTTTGCTAAAAAGATTCATAGGATTCTAAAAAATTTCAAATCAAATAAGTTTCATAAATCCCTTAAAATTCCTTTAAATTACTTACTATCCAATGTAATATTAAATCACATATTAGTCATATGACTTTACATTTTATAAATTTTCCCAAAGTTGTGATATATAAAATTCCCGAAAAGCTCTTGGGGAATGTTACTCCTCACTTTGTAAACTTTTTGTATAAACTTCAGCTTCTGAAGAGAATTGAACAGTAGCTTCTCCAAAATTAATCTTGCAAGTAATTTTAACTTTCAACATTTAAAAATATTAAAAGAAGTTTTTTATAAACTTCATTTGGACTTCGCCAAGAACATTCGTACCAACCACTGGCGCAGTGAGTGTGTTCCTATAAAGTAAGAACCATAAAAGTGCCGCAAGTTACGAATATTCTTGGGGGTGAGGAATGAGGGGTGGTAAGGGGTAGACTGAAAGGAAGGATTACGAGAAAAAGGAAGGACTCAAACTGTAGAGTGGGGAACAGGACCAGAGAGCAATAACCGCGAGACTTTACGATAAAAGTTGTTTTACTACCCGCTTACAGTCCTTACCTTTGACCAAAACCCCTTCTCCTGTCGGCGTCGAAGAGCCGCGAGACAGCAGAGATTTCTTAAGTGTTCAACTTTATAGGTTTGCAATAAATTCAGTTCCTTGATCGACGAGAAGTGCAGGTATGACTTGAAGAATAAAATAAATCACCGGGATATAAACAACGTTTTTTAATACTGCATACTATAAATTTAACAACTTCACAAAAAATGTCAGTTGCATACGTAAGTAGCGTTATTTCAGAAGAATAGTGCGCTCTCCAAAAGTTTGAGTCATTAATAACTTCTCGGCAGAGGTGCATTTCTTAAATCTTAAATATTGTCTTCAGATATTCTTATAGGAAAAGGTATAATATATCTTATCCTACAATAAATAAATAAAAAATAAAATGAAATAAAATCCAAGAGCAAAAACGTATAATAGATTAAATATTTGAAGTTATAATTTAATTAGCACAAAAATTGATAAATGACAGAGGGACATCCAAATCTTGCGAATATTGTGCATCCTCGGCTTACACTAAATAGTATAAAATATTTTCGCTGTTCGTTAATTATTTAGCACTCTACCTCTATAAAAAAACACAGGTCTGGATCAAATTAAAAGTCTCAGTCTCACGTCAGAGTTTTTAAATAGCGGAATGTAATCATTTCGCGAGCATTAGTATTATTTATCTTCATATGTAACTAATTGTGGTTTGCCGTTTATTCAGCTGTGGACAGAATAATCGATATTATTATTGAATGTGGAAAAATCTTCATTACTCTCATTAATAATTAATATGGGATATATTGGGTCGTTGATATTCTGTCTGACAGACGACATCCAGACAACGATAATCGTCTTGAAATTCGTGGCTCTTGACCCAGACTGTACTGGTGCAGAAATAGCGGGCCACTGATCAGATCGCCACTGATCTCGGAATGATATTTGTCCTTCTCTAAAAGTCTAAAGCCCGCTTTATCCGATTCGAAACCTCTATGTCCTTTTTTGAACCCCGTTGAACCCACTTTAGCCCTCTTTAGAACTAAAACACGTCCTAATTTCAGTAAATTTCAATTAACTTTTTTATTTTTATAAATACACAAATATTTAATTAAGTTTTTAAATCCCGACTCACTCAAGTTATAATATCGTATATGCATTAAATTTAATGCATATGTATTTATTTCTTTTACTGTGCTCTGTGCATTAGCCATATTGCGATGCAGCTATAAAAATTAATGCACTTGTAATATTCAAGTTTATGTGCGTAAGTAGAAACTTTTACTGCACGTGTAACTCTGAATTTTGAAACGTGGTCTAAAATTAACCATGCCAATAAGTTTTACTTCACTGATGAGACTTTTTGTGTAACTTGATCAAATAGTAACTTGTATCACAAGAAATATAAATAATATATTCAGATTTTGTTTCCTTATGATGACAATAAATAACTAATATTTTGTATGGCAAATCGGTAATGCAAATATTAACTAGCTGTCAAGTTGTATCAACTTTTGTACTCATTCAATGAGCACTTTGCTTCCTATAAGCAAATATGATTTGCTTCCTCATAGAGGAAGCATTAAGTATTCTTTAAATCAGCATTAAATTTTAATTATTTGAAAAGTTATATTCAAAAAATTCATTTTTGAAAATTCCAGTAAAGCATAACTTTCTTATTTTTCAATGAAATGAATTAATCTTATAGATCAATCGATTCGTCTAGACCCAAAGAATCTTCATTTTCTGTACATCAGCTTTAAATATAAATTATTTCAGAAATTATAGTGGAAAAATGAATGTTATGAAAAGTATAAAAGTACATAAAACTTGTAAAATAAAATATTTTGTTACACCATTGTAAGAAATTCAACTAGGTATATAGTGGACTAACTATGCAAAATTTCATCAATTTATCTCTACGCGTTTTCAAGCAATTACTGGATCGTGACACACATACACACACACACATACATACATACATCCGGACATTTTTTCAGATCATAATATTAAATATATTGCCCTTGAAATATGTTCAAAAAACCTTTTTTAGGAAACTGGATTTTGTCACCATTACAAAGTTTCCTCTATGAGGAAGCAAAATTTATTTAGACAATAAATAAGATAGTATCTACATTATTGTGTGATAATACATATCGTTCTTGGGTCATTACACGTGGGTAAAAGTGAAACTTTCCACAACCTTCTTCCATATCGCTAATTGTTAGAAAATGTACTGAGGAAGAAATATTGAAAAAGGAGAAAAAAGTGAAAATAAAGTGTATGTTATAGTAAGAGAAAAATATGTAACACATTATTAACTCCTAATTCCTGAAAGCTGCATTTCCACAAATTTCAGCACCATATCAGTAATTATTGCTTGTGTGAATGACTATAATATTTTTTGGACATAAAGCAGGCGATTGGGGTTTCTTGAAAGAAGCCGATCGAACTAAATTAGTCACGCGACAATAATTCCTTCCGAAGAATTCGAGTTGTTACTCATATTGAAGGAACTCAATCTTTGTGAGAAGTTAGAGGACCGGTGAGTGTCATTTGCCTCTGATGTTGTCGGCATATATGCAAGCTCGTAAATCACTGAAGGCTATCGCCAACCGAGGAACATTTTCGCGACCTACAGTTAAACAGTTTAAACGATTCTGTCGTTATCTACTGACTATAGTGGAAACGAATGTCTTCAAGATATAATGAAGGCTCTGAAAGCTGAATTGTTCAATGTTTATTCAGCCTACAATCGTATTCTTTTATACAATGAATTTTATCTTTACATTTTTAGATCTTAAGCTTATATAAAATGCATTTTATTGACTATGATTGAACTAAAATTTAATTCATCGGAACATGGTCTGACTATAAAATACCTTTACTACTATACTCAAGGGCAAGGGAAATAAAAGAAGTTTTCAACCCAGACCTTGAAATCTTCTGAAGAATTCTTTGTAAATTTTAGTATCAGAAATAGAAAATCTACATCAGTATTTGTGGTGTAAATTTATTAAGATATATTCACAGTAATATATAAATGTTATTCTCCATACGATTATTCTTAATAGAATATGTATTACTATGTATTATAATATGTATGTATTAAAATATGTATTATTCATATTTAAAAAATCATACTTTTTATCAATTTCTTCTTGTTGCAGGATATAATGTTTCCATCAAACGTGTTATTCGAAACGTGTTGAGCGATGAATATTACTCACTGCGTATATGCATTGCGGTCACTTATAACAAAATTGCGGTGAGCAACTTTGTACGTATAATCAAGATTAATTTTAAATGAAAAGGAGTCAAAGAATATCAAAGATATTTATAAAAACTTAGAGCACTAGTTTTGTAGAAACTATCTTTTGTACTTTTCTACAATTTAGAACTTTTTACAATTTAAATTACCACAGAAATTAAATTTTTGTAAGGAATTATTGTGTTCGTTCAGTATACTTAATTTAGACATCAGATTCGCTAGTGGATTTAAAGACTTTTCAGGATACTCGAGACGAGACGACAAAACTAAACACCGGACCACTTTCCACAAATACGCCTATGCATACATCAACACATGCATGCGTAAACAGATTATGTGTGCACTTAGCCATGTGCACGTGCACTTGTGACAGGTACGTCTGTCGCTACGTGACGTCTCGAATATCCATAATTTAAAAAAAAAAATTACTTAGCCATGCTAAACTTATCAGAAACTGCAAAAGTTTGGAAAAACGTTTTTTTCTATGTACTTATATATGATATTTAAGTACGTAAAATAAGGTATAACAACAAGAAGCTGTAGCATAAATTATACTTTTTTTTTATATGTGACAACGAGAGACTTGACCTCCAACGATAAGCACATGCCCCGCATAATCGTACCACGCGGTATCTTATTTTATGTGCATAAAATACTTTGCATCTCAATACAAAATAGAAATACCCTTTTCAATATTTCTAGAAAATATCAATACTTTCTCTAGACGGTTCTTTTAATGTTGAAATCGGTGAAAAATTAATTAATCAATGTACTGAGCAAATAATTTAAGTTGGGGATTTTTTTTCTTCTTTTTTTATAAAATAATTACACATTTTGCTTGCAGACAGTTGAGGCGAAATCGCGAGAACAAAATTACTATACTACAGCATACTTTGTTCCAAGACACGAAGTAATTTACAGATATGCATTTAAACCTTACGTGAACGAAGTCACGAAACTGTGAATGCGTTCGTTGCATGTATGTAATAGATGACGACACGATATATACGTATTTGAATACACACATGTACACGCGAAAACTACTGCGTGTAGGGCTCTATAAATTGTTGCAACTAAGTGCATTCGAGGAAAGAAATTAGCCTGTACAGGTATTTCTTGAAAAAGTGAGCACATTTTTAAGTATATTGATTCAGTCAATAATAATCCTTTGTAATAAGATTCTGTATCCAATTGAAAAGCACGAAACGGTCGTGATATTGTCTTAGTTATTTCTAATTGTTGCAGAATTGGAACATGCATCATTCATCATTATTTTCACATTTTAGAAACGTGTGGAAATAATTTTATAATTTGTGTAATTCCAATAATAAGAATGAAAAACAATTTACGTGCTAACAGATGTAATATTTTCCGTGTGAAAATATTTCGCGATAGAATAGAGGAAAAATCTAGCTCAATAAATTCTATACAATTCTCATCTTTTCGAAATTTTAAGTTGGCATTGCCTTCTTCCTGGACATCATTTGCATATTCATTCTTCAACTATTCAACTAGACTACATTGTGTAAAATTGCTATTGAATTACAATGAAGAAGAAACTGGTTGCTCATTCCTTATCTATTTGAGGTAACCTAACCTAATCCACCTATAAACTGATCACTTATGTATACGTGAGATAGGACAAGTCTCGGTTCCATGCCATAGGGTAGAACCACGAAATACTCCAGAGGTTTTCAAAAAATAAGGTCGTCGTACGAAGCATAGGTGATGTAAATACAGGAAGTTTATAAGGTGATTAAGGAAGGCGAAGTTCAAAATTACAAGGTTGGTTAAATGAAAGTGATTTTTTATATTTTTTATTTATACTTCTATATTATTATAGCAGGTAGCACACACATAATCTCTGATAATAATATGTTATTAATAATGATTATGTATCATTAAAACCCGCCCGATTTATTAAATATCGTTGCTCCAGCTAATAAAGCATAATGTAAGTCGTAATTTCCACATTTATACATATTTATGTTAATTTTTTATTCAGGTAATCTTCAAGTCGAAAATTAAGTTCCGAGGGTAGGTAGCAAAAAAAATAAATCTTCAACTCTCCCAAATTTCAAATGAGCAAAAATTTCCTTAAATATGAAAAAAAATCCTCAGAATTGCACTGCCCGAAGGATAGGAAAGCTCCTGTGGAATAGGGATGTCCTCTTACTCTTGGAAGAGAGGGGACCCCCTATTCCATGTGATTGGGGGATCCAGCGGGACAGAGAGAGTCACGAGGGATAAGAAGGGTCCCCTAGGATCATTAAAAACGAT
Source organism: Synergus japonicus (assembly GCA_900474275.1). Lineage (NCBI taxonomy): Eukaryota > Metazoa > Arthropoda > Insecta > Hymenoptera > Cynipidae > Synergus > Synergus japonicus. Next base: position 42,917 of record UCOH01006363.1, read on the forward strand.
ATTCGATTCAAAATATACAGCTCTTTCGGTAAAAGAACATAAATCTGACTCGCAAAGTACTTTTTAAGAAGATAAGATGCGCATCTTAAAAGCCGCTCCTGACTTGAGTCTCCCGCCACCGATGCGATACAGGTGAGTGTCTGATGCTGTGCCTGGACCCTTCGTTGCCAAGCTTCCAACTCGTATGTCTTCCACGTACAAAGTAGCAGAGTTGCAGTCAGCTCATAGCCTCATCACATATCATCTATCTTCCTCGCGGCTAAAGGTATGCGCGCGCACGAACGCCAGTATTCAGCAAGTACAAAAGGCCGCGTCCTCAAGTCAAAATTATCTTCTTGACACGCACGATCTATCTTTCCGTTCCATGCTGTACTATACTATCTTGAATGGCTTTGCCCGACTCAATTTAAGGCCATGTATTGGTTGTCCGACCCCTACCTTTTGAGCATTTTTCCCGACAGTGACATTTCTAGATTTATCGAGATATCGAGTTGATAATTTCGCTAAAATTGAAGTAAATGCACTAATTTAAGGTACGCTTACAAATGTAAATTAGTGACTTCCAGGTAGTCCTAACTATTTACATTTACACGGAGAAAAATGGAAGTCAGCGGTTTAGTAACATTTACACAAATTCTGTAAATAAAACTTTTATTATAAGATAGAGTCCAAAAATACGGTAATCATTCCTAATTAGATCAGTAATGAATACCGTATTTTTGAACTCTGTCTTATAATAAAAGTTTTGTTTACAGAATTTGTGTAAATGTTATTTAACCGCTGACTTCCATTTTTCTCCGTGTAATAACAAACCAATACGCTTACGATTATTTTGTTTTACTTCTTACAACTTCAATCATTCAAAAACTAATCAGGTTTGAAACAATAATGTATGTGTATTTTTGAGATTCTTAGGATTTTTAAAAGATAGAAGTAAAATTTTAAGGGATTGTATGATATTTCCTGGAATTTTAAAGAAATTCATGCAATTTTCAGAGATTTTTTAAGAATTCTAAAGGGTATATAGTTGGGATAATTATTTCGACTTATTGATATATGCACTGGCATATATTACAAGTCAAGTTAATTGTATACCTATTACCTATTTTTTCAATGTTTTATATTATCTGAAAATTTTTCGATGCTTGATAATCTAATGATAATATCCGGGAACGGCAAGTGACTATAATGCAATTTCCAATAAATTATTTCTCGAATCTTCTTTTCAAAGGGCTGCCCTCGCAAATCCGGTTTGTACCGAGAGGAACGGTGTACCAGTTTTATGCCACGTGCGGTTTTGTTTTTTTATACTGTGGTTCCTGGGATCATGGACTCGATGAAGAAACCAAAAGTTAAAACAAATTTATAAAGTAGAACAAAAGTAATTGGAAAAAATAGCAAGAAATTATGTAGCTTAAAATTTATTGACTTATTCAGTGTGAAGAAATTTGTAGATATTTAATAAACATAATAACTTTTTTAGTATAAATGTCCCACTGAAAAGCATCATGATGATTATTAAACATTTCTCGAGTGACTTTTGACCGAGTATTGAATTTCTGTTCCACTTTTTATCGTTTTCCAATTTATTTGTACATATTGCATATCCGTCAGGATAATTTGGCTCAAATTTGTACAAAAAATGTAAATTTTCAAATGGAGAAAATTTTTTGATTTCCGTCGAAAGTATAAATTATGGTGAAGAATCATATTATAACACCTCTTGCAAAGCTGGAAAGAGTAAAATGATCAAATACTGGTTTGCTTTGATGCTTCCTGTCCGTTTCTGATGATATCAGATATCAAAGCTAGACCGAAAATCTCTGTGTATTGATACTGGAGACTTATTTGCAAAAGCTTTCCATCCACTGAATGTAACTATACATATATATATATATATATATATATATA
>UCOH01006364.1:0-13098 GCA_900474275.1 Synergus japonicus
TATATATATATATATATATATATTATAATATATAAACATCTTGAACTTTTAATGATTTTTGGCTCAATTTTGAAAAACAGAGAAATATAGGTACTTTAATTTAATTTTTCTAGATGTATAAACCAGTTTTTAAATGATATTTTTCTTTCCCAACGTTGTGGAACTAAAAGTCTTATAAAATCCGTTATAGATTGTTTAATATGCTTCGTATAGGTTTAGAAAATTTACTGAAAAACATTTTTAATTAAAAAAGGGGAAGATTTTTGAGAATAGGGTAAAAAGGAGGAATTTCTCAAAATAAGGGGAAGACTGTGCACCCTGAATATAGTTTATTATTAAATTATAACTATAGGAACCTCTAGGTTCAACCCCAAAATCAACCCCTAAATACAAAAAAATGAATTTAAAAATTCCAAACTTCGAGACTTAAAATGTTATCGTTCCTAATGGGTCCAATTTATGGTCTAAAGAAGGAAAAAACCGTTTTATCCAACTAACCCTCTAGGTTCACTAGGTTGATTTTGAGGTTGCACCTACAGGATTATAAGTGGATTTTGATGGTGAACCTAGGGGGTTAGGTGGTTGAAACTGTTTTGGGCTTCTTTCGACATTAAATGGACCCACTTGGAACGATAAAATGTTTGATCTCGAAGTTAAGGGAATTACAATGATTTTTTTTGTACTTAGGGGTTGATTTTGAAGGCAACCTAACAAGTTAGGTGGATGAAACTGTTTTGGGCTTCTTTGAACATTAAATGGACCCATTTCGAACTATAAAATTTTAGGTCTCGAAGTTACGGGAATTACAATGATTTTTTTTCTACTTAGGGGTTGATTTTTAGGATGAACCTAGGGGGATAGGTGGATGAAACTGTTTTGGGCTTCTTGGGACATTAAATGGACCCATTTGGAATGATAACATTTTAGGTCTCGAAGTTTGGAATTTTTTAATTAATTTTTTTGTACTTAGGGGTAGATTTTGAGGGTGAAACTAGAGGTTTAGGTGGATGAAATTGTTTTATGCCTCTTTGGAAATGAAATGGACCCATTTGAAACCATAAAATTTTTGTTCTCGTAAGCTATAGAGGAATTACAATAATTTTTTTTGTACTAGGGGTTGATTTTGAGGGTAAACCTAGGGGTTTAGGTGGATGAAAATATTTTGAGCTTCTTTGGACATCAAATGGAACCATTTAAAAAAATACAATTTTAGGTTTTGTAATTTGGGGAATTGCTATGAATGTTTTTGTACTTAGAGGATGATTTAGGGGTGATCCTAATGTGGTAGCGGATTGAAACTGTTTTGTGTGTCTTTTGACATCGTATTAAACAATTTAGCACATTCAGATTTTAGGTCTCGTCCTTTTTACAAAAGATATTCTTTAAATCTTATGAAATTTTTTGAAAATCCTTCAACTCATTGAAATTCTATTAAAATCCTTTTAAATATCTTAGAATCATTTGAAATCACTTGAAATCCCCTGAAATTGTAAATTAGTCGTCAACACAAATGTATTTTGTTGGGCCAACAAAATAAATTTGTTAGGCAAACAAAAAGACTCAAGAAAAAAGTTTGGTTGTCTCAACAAAAATGTTTTGTTGATTGTATACCAACCAAATTATTTTGTTGAGCCAAGCAAATTTTGGTCGGAACCAAAATGGAACCAAACAGTTTTCTCAGTGTACATATTAATTTTCTCTCTGCTCAAATACACTCTCTTTCATTTCTGTCTTTTAATTTTCTATCCTCTTCCATTTTCCATAAATCGTCCGTCTTCGTGAAATTCCGCCTTTTACACACTATAACGATTGCCATAACCATAATAAGCAATAATTCATATGAAAATGCGAATCGCTCTGAGTGGAAAAATTAGAGGGTATAATATTTATATTTATTCGAAGCGAAGCAAAGGCAGTTAGAGGACTTTTGTCGAGTAAAAGGCCACCTGCGTTCAGAGTTATGTGTGCCCTCTCTTGGGCAAAGGTCGTTATCTACAGATCCTGTGGAAATGTAACAATGGGGATTAACCGCATTAAACCAGTCTTTCGTGTCTCCTAATATTGCGTCTTGGATGAAATTGCAGAACTGGGCTGATTCGATAGGGAAACCGGTTGGTTAATCGGTTCAGAACTGTTGCCAGATGGGAACTCAGTCTAGATCGATTTCATTTAGGGCCAAGATTTGTATTCCGTTTCCACTAAAGAAGCTTCTTTCAGCAGGGCCAATTTGCATATGTAATTAAAATTGAAAAGAGAGTTTTCTATTTTCTTTGCGATCTAAATTAGGAGAAATCCGATGTCGGATTCTTCACTGGGTAGCTGAGTTGACTTCAGTGTATAAGATATGAAAATCACAACCGGATATAATAGACCATTTAAAGTACTTGAGAAAATTTCAAGGGATTTTAAAAAGATTTCATAAGATTCCAAGAAATTCCAAATGATTTTTAAACATTCGAAAATATAGTATTTGCAAAGATGAGGAGAATGACCGACATTTCGTCACTTTTCCTGGTTCCTTTGACAAGAAGAAGCAACGATACGTATTTTATGGACACTTTTTGTGGACTAGTCGCTCTCATGTAATAATAAACTATTGCTTCGAGGAAAGTTTTATGGAGAAGCATAAAAAAAATTATTCCTCAACGTCTTTTAATTCACTAGTGTCATTGAACCCGATCACGTTGCGTTGGGGATTTTTTACTATATTTGAGAGCTGTATATTAATTTCGATCTACTTGAAAAAAAGTAAGATATTCTAAAAAAGAAAAAGTGTTGGGGCGCATGAAAATGCCCCAAATTCTGTTTTTTATAAAATTTATTTTACATAAACTCCTTTCATCTAATACTAAGGTGCTATAATTTTTATTTTCCCTAACAATTATTTTTCATAATTTTAATTTTTCCGAAAAGCTATTTGTCATAATTTTCATTTATAAAGTTCATTTAATCAAAACACCATCTGTCATAATTTTCAAGTCACCGAAACTCCAAGTAACAGAAATTTTATTCTTCCAAAAATGGTGTTCGACGTTTTGATTGGCTGATTTGAATTTGAAAATTTGAAAAAAAAATTTGAAATTCAGCCAATTAAAATATTTGCCTGAAAAGATAAACCATAGACATCTAGTGGAGAATTTATCACTTTGCGCTTGCTAAGCAAGGCATTTATTACGCCCGTGTAAAAAAGTGTATTTTTCTCATTATTATTTAATTATAGCATTAAATTAAACATTACTAAAACAAGATCGTTCGAATAATAAAATATAATTCCTGAAAACTGATTTCAAGCAATTTTATTTGGTTGAGTAGTAATTTTTTATTGATATTTTTAAGTCTACTTAAATTTTAATGGCTCATATTTCGTAAGAAAATATACTAGACATTTCTCATGAAGAAAATTATGTACCTTTTTTATTCGCTCATAAAGTGAAGCCTATATAATCCCAGGTAATTAGAAAAAAGAGATAAAAATGAGAGAGTGGATCTAGGCAGTAGATGACAACCCTAACCCTCGAATAAATAAGACGAAAAAGTAGGGGTCGTCAACGGGTGTCCCTAATTCGCCGGCGTTAAAGGAAGGGGTTAGTTTGCAAATAAGGGCGCCCCTTTTATTAAACTATATTGTCAGACTTTACGGTATTTGAAGAAATTTTAAGGGATTTAAAACAGCTTTAAACTATTTTTCAAACAATTCAATATAAATAATCGCAAGGATTTTCAACCAATGGCAAGAGATTTCAAGGAATTTAAAAAGATTTCCGATAATTTCCGAAGATTTCAGAGAATCTCTAAAAATTTTAAAAGATTTAAAAATATTTCAAGATATTTTATGGGATTTTATGAGGTTTCATCAAATGACATAAGACTTCTGGAGATTTCAAAATAATTTTGAATAATTGAAAGAATTTCGAAAGACTGAAGGATTTAAAAATATTTTTTAAGAAAGATTATGAGATTTCAAGAAATTCCACAAGATTTTCGATGTGTTCTGGAGATTTAAAAATATCTCCGAATATTTTTCAAGATTTCAAATGGTTTCCAAATATTTCTGGAGATTACAAAAGATTTGAAAGAATTTCTCAAAACACTGAAGAAATTAAAAACATTTCAAGAAATTTCAAGAAATTTGATGAAATTTGATGAGAACTTGAAAGTTTCTCAAAGGGATTTCAAAGGATTTCTAAAGGGACTGTAAAAGGTTTTCAGGAATGTCAACATATTTCAAGCGTTTTTCAATTAATTCAAGTTTCAAGAATTTTCAAACGATTTCAACTAAGTGAAAATGTTTTTAAAAATATTTTTAAACAATTCAAGATTTTTAAAAATAATTTTCTAAAATATTCAAAACATTGAAAGAAATATCCAGCTATTTCAATTGGGTTGAAGTTTCATACGTATTTTGACGAATATTTTTATTTCATTTTTTTTCTTTACTTTTTTTGGGTTAAGAACATCAAAAAAAGTTCCTAAAATCATTTTATTTTTATATATTTATTAGTAGAAATTTACCTGCGATTTACGGGTTTTTAAGAAATTTCAAGATATTTTAAGGAACTTCAAAAGATTTTTAAAAGAATTTAATAAAGTTTAAGGATTTTCAAGTTTTCAGAAGATTATAAGGGATTTTTATAAGAGTTTGAAAGAGTTATCAAGTAAAGGATATTCCAGAGATTTTTTAGAAATTTCTATAGATTTCACAAGATTTTAAGACACCTTAAAGAATTTTATCAGATTTTAAGTGACTTTAGAGAATTTCAAGGGATTTCAAGACATTTTAGTGATAAGTGATTCTAAGGAATTTCAATGGATTTCAAAAGAAATTAAAAGAGTTTAAAGTTTTTCAAAGGATTCTAAAACATTTTAGGATATTTTAAGAAATTTTAAGGAATTTATTCTAATGAGTAAGTTAAGTGAAATCCTTTAAAATCTTTTTTATTAATTAAAATCAGTTAAAATGTTTTGAAATATTGTGAAATCTCTTGAAATTTTTTTATACTATAATTTTTCAAATCTTATAAAATCTCTTGAAATTTCTCTAAATTCGAAAATTGCTAATGGTAAATAAATAAAAATTGTGGGTCTTGGGAACTGTGAAAACATTTTGTTGTTATTATTCCCAATATAAATGTAACAAAAAATCGTTAGGCTAAACGTCTAAAACTTCAATCCAATCTATTTCGAAATATTTCATAATACCAAGTAATTAGAGTAAAAAAAAGATAAAAATAAAAGAGTGGATCTGGCTTCTAACCCTCGAATTAATAAAACGAAAAAGTAGGGTTGGTCAACGGGTGTCCCGAATTCTCTCGTATTAAAGGAAGGGTTTATTTTGCAAATAAGGGCGACCCTTTTATATAACGATATAGTCAGTACTGGTGTCCCTTGAGGCCCTTTTCGTTTATTTTAACCTATTACGATTTTCTCTATGGAATTCTCTGGATTTGCCTTTTCCTTCGATGGCTCGCTTTGAATTTTAACGGGCTACAAAGATTATTAAGTGCTCACCGCGGAGGCAAATCGATAACACGTTGCTAGGTGACAAAAACGTACGTGGTTCAGAGGAGAGAAGGATAGGAGTGAAAGAGAAAGTGAGAAGTGAGAGGGAGAGAGATTGAGAGAGATGGCAAATTGAGGGTTGAGGGTAGATGAGTTTCGTAAGGTGAGATTTTAGGTTTAGAGGATTCCAAAAGAGAGGTGTTGAAATTCAAGTTTTTGACAATTTAGAATTGAAGTTTTTTTTTCGAAAATTATTACAATTGGAGGAACTTAAAGTGCGAAGGATCGAAACTGAAATTATCAACTGAAGTAAATCTTGTGCTTGTATTTAAAACAAAACAAAAAAATTCTAAAAAGTTTAAGGAGATTTCAAAAGATTTTACAAGTTTTGAATATATTTCAAGGGATTTTCAAATTCAACACTGGAAATGAGAGAATCTAATCATTAAATTTTACCGAAAAAACTTCCTAAAGCTGGGACAGAGAGACATTTTGGTAATGTGTCGCAAAATTTTTAATATTTATTAAATAGCAAGTGGTAGAGAATATAACAAAAACACCGTAAAATTTAGAAGAACGCGAAGTAAAAATGTAGTAATTAATTAATTCAGAAATTAATTTAAGGAACACATTCTCATTAGGACAACTCTTGCATAATAGATTAAAATAAATCATTAAGATTACGATTAAAAGCAATATAAAGGACTATCTTTGTTGTTATATTTTCTCATTACACAATTGTTTTTTTTCCTGGGAAATTTAAATTGTTAAGAAATCTTTTAACAATATAATTCATGATGAAAATGAAAACTACCTACCCTATCAAAAAATAGGTAAGGGAGAATTTTTAGATAGTTAAAATTCCGACTTTTATGTTCCCAGTAAAAAAAATTGTGTAATGAGAAAATATGACAAAAATATTGTTTTCAACACAAGGTTTGTGAATTATTGATGGTTGTTGGAAAAATAATAAAAATAAAGATGCCTATTATCCTTACATCATGTCGTTATATTAACACTACTGTCTCTCAATCATCAGCTTCTATATAATTATGGATCGTTGTTTACTTGTTTGAGAGAAAGAAAAGGTAAGAGGGTAAAAAAAAATGCTGAACCCCTGACAACGAGCTCTGTACAAACAAATTAGTGGGTAAGTATAGGTCGTTGTTCTCTAGAGATTCGAATTTCGGAGGGCAAATCCGAACCTAAAAATATCACATAAAAATTTGGCTCTCCATCTCTTGAACAAATTTTGTGTAAATGAAACCTTCAAGGACTCGTAAGCTAGAAGAAAAAAAAATAAACCATCCGGAATTAAAATCTTTTCTAACGAAACTACAGAATTATCAATATTTTACATTCTAGAAATTCCTATTTCCTGAAAATATAAAATAAATGAATTTCAAAGTTCTCGAAAACTCAAATTTCCAAAACTTTGAACTTTTTAAAAATTCATATTCCCGAAAAAAAAAAACGTTTAATGATTAGTCGTTTTTTATCAAAATATCTCTAAATCTGCTGTTTAAAATTTATTACCAAAACTTTTGTAAAAAATTTCTGCAAAATTTCTATTCAATATTAAAAGAAAATTGGAGTAATATTTTTTAAGTGTAGGCGTGTCTAATGGGTACAGGCAAAGGAAAAAGTGGGCATGTCTAATGGATATGACCAAGGATAAAATTGGGTGTGAAGGAATTGGGATAAATAAAAATATAGTAATAATAAAGATAATAATAAAGATATAGTCCGAACTAGGAAAAAATATTTATTTTTGAAACTTTGGCAAGCCAAAAACTACCCCCTAAAGAGTTAAAATTCGCGAAAAAAATTCCAAATGGTCGCCATTTTGTCAATTTTGAATATTTTGCAAAAATATTGACAATTTTATATATTTTAACATTTGTTATATACTTTTGAAAAACGTCTGAAAAAAGCTCGATCAAATAGAAATACACCCTTAAAAGGGCTTATTGTCTAAAAGATACAGTCGTGGAAGAAGTAAGTGTTGCTATTCTGTTGGTGTAGCACACAGTCAATGAAAAAAGTAGAAATGATCAGTGAGTACAGTCTAGAAAAAAGTAGATGTGGTCGATGGGTATGATCTAAGAAAAAAAAGGTGGGGGGGGGGTGCTCAGCTGGTACAGTCTGGAAAAAAGAGCGTGTGTTGGTGGGTAATTGGGTATAATCGAGCATAAAATTGTTGGCTAGATAGAGACAAAAATGTCTGTAGTTTTGTAAACTTCAAGTCCTAAAATTGAGCGAATATTTGAAAAAAAGAAAAGATTGTCAAGATTTGGAAGATGAGAAATTTTTACAAGAAGGGGTTTGAATGGGCGAATTAAAATTTATTAATGAAAGCTTGAACCATTTGGGAGGCTAGGCGACCAAGAAAGGAGACTTAATTAAAGCTCCTGGACTTAAAGTACCCTTGGGTGAAAGTCAGAAGGAGCTTCTGAAAGTAGATTCTGTACAAGGAAACCCAGTAAATTTAAAGGCGTATCATGAAATTTGAATAGAGCTTAAACTCCTAATTCCGAAGAGCAATCTCTTTGATTACAGCTTTAAAAGTTTAAGGGACCACTGCACGCGAAATGCTTCAGCTTTAAGCGACATTTACACTCGAAAATGTCCTGATCAATAGACTAATTACAGTTTCATTGAAATCTCAAACAATGGTATAGTAATTGGTTCTATGTTCTGCCGTACACACAATTTTCTGTTAATTGCAACCTCCCACTGATAGAAAACAATTTAGATCTACCTTATGACTTAATCAGAGGCGGAATCTAATCTTTTCGAATTTAAGTTGTCACATATTGGATGCAAGAAAATTAGGCGAGTTAGTATTTTAAATTTCAGCAATTTAAAATTCTGATAACATAAAATACACGAATACTTAGGATTTAGGGGGTAAAAATTACCCCCGAAAAGTGTGGTACTAAATACCCTTTTAATTGTTTCAGATATAATAACAGAATCCTAATCAAAAAGATTTTTTGGGGGTAAACTATCCCACAATAATTATTAATTATACAAAAAATTTACAGACAGGCATGATTTCAATCTGAAAAATCTGGAGAAAATATATGTTGCACCCGATAATAAAATAAAGTTTACGTATTTTTGCATTTTCATGAGAAATTAATTTATAAGGGATAACCACCCTTAAGTACATGTTATTATATTTCTGCAAAATAAAGTAAGTTTCGTGAACAAAACCGAGCCGAAAAATTTCTTCATAAAAAGGTTGAAAAATGTAAATATCACAGTTTCGTCAAAAAATGTTAAGGGGGTAAACTACCACAGAAGATATTACGATTATACAAGAAAATTACCAATTAGGTGTAAATTAAAGCTGGAAAATCTGAAAAAATATATTTGACAAACGATAATAAAATAAAGTTCACGTATTTTTGCATTTTCCTAAAAAAATTACTTGATAGGGGGTAACCACCCTTAAGTGCATTTTATTATATTTCTGTAAAATAAAGTAAATTTCGTGTACAAAATCAAGCAGAAAAAATTCCTTCACAAAGGGGGTTGAAAAATATAAACTTCTCAATTTAGCAAAAAATTTTATGGGGTTAAACTACCCCCCGAGAATAATTTTAAATTCTTTGATTTGAAATTGTTTAGAACCCCCTGAATCTTTTTAGCAAAAAAAGAGTACCAAAATGAGATTTTTGAGACATATGTAAAAATTCTTAAGGCATTGGCATGACTTTTATCTCCTTATTAAAAAGCGATCAAAATTAAATAGACTGATCTCGAGAACTTTGACCTGAGGAGTTTTATATAAGATTGATGATCAATCATTGATCACAGAAAAGGTCGAGTCGTCGAGTGAGATTAGCTAGAAAATTTTAATAATAGACCTGCAACAGAAAAAAGTTGTAAGAGTCTAGAGGGTAAAATTGAGCACAAATAGATGAAGCCATATGAAAAAGTAAGGAAGATGGGAGGAGTTGAAGAAGGGATGAAACGAGAGGAAATAAATCTATCTCTTTAATCCTCAACATCTTAATATACACTTAATAAAGCCTCTCAAAGTCTCATTGTATGGTCCCAAAAGAAGGAATACAACTTTAACAGCTTCATACACAAGTTATTTATATTTATACACAAAAAGAATGTCATCCCATATCTGCCCACAGCTGACAAATCCCGCACGTGCAAAAGCAAACAAAGATCATTTTTATCCTCCGAATAATCCTCATTGTCCCAAAATTGCCTTCTCACCAAATTCCATTATCCATTCCTTTTTCGCAACACGGAAATGGCTTTAAAAATCTCTCATCCCATCAGTGGCGCCTTTCTGTCGCGTGTGGCGTGATACTTACTCAACATATATTTCCGCATTTGTCACGCCTCCAAAAATACGAAAAATCGGATTGTCAGTGAGCGAAAAAGAATGTTTATATAGGAGTCGCGCCATAATTTTTCAACAGCACCCCTTTTTTTTCGTAACGAAGACGTTATAAGTACAAGTGTGAACGTTCGAGGCTATAAAGTCGTTACCGCACGATTTTTGGATTCGGTGTTTCGCGTCAGCGAATGCTAACGATGTTTATTTTTATACGGATTTAATAATGCATTCGACACGAGGGTGTTTCGAATTTTGATGCAGCATTGGCACAATAAATCCGGGGGCTGTAGGCGCGATTGAAAAATAATACAAAAAAGTTGAGAAAATAGGGGATGATATGAGAAAAAGAGAGGAAAATGGCAAAGGGGCAAAGGCAAAGGCAGGCAAAAGCGAGTGGAACCGCATGAACCCTGTGGCATTAACCGTTGACTCTGAGGATCATTAGTCTGCGTCAGATGCCCCTGTCACTGTTTCCCCTTTGACTACCGGTAATCTCGAAAGTCACTCGACGATTTCTGGAATGCAACAAACCTTGTCAATTCCTCCCCCCCTTTTTTTATATCATGTTCTTTTTGTTTTCCTTTTTTTTCGTGGCGATACGTATCGATCGGATTGCTCCATTTTTGTAAGATCATTATTGTGTTTCTCGTAAGACATGAATTTCGATTGAATCATTTATGAATAAAGAGACATATTTCTCTCTTGACTCCAACAAGTAATATAGGCAAATAAAAATCCAGGCAGTAGGTAAAACTAGCTAGGATTTTAGAAGACATTTTTCAGAATGATGACCATCAATTAAGATGCATGGGTTAAACCTTTTCGACTCTTTCAATAACCTCAGCTATTGAGCACCTCTCGAAGCTTGTTATACGTTCCTCTGTTTACTATGTCTACCAGCAAATGTACTGGTACTGTATGTAGGTTTATACTTTAAAGTTTAAACTCACAAGATGGATATTCTGGTAATAAACTTGGCAACGATTGCACAGCAGTACCTACACAGCAGAATGCATGCTCAAGTTGCAGACCGTGCAACTGACGCGTAGGTGTTGAATGGCACGAAATAACGATGATCGATCCCGAGAAAGGTTTCACCGTTAAGTAAAGACCGGTTCAAGCATTCACACTAGAGTCAATTTCTCGGCTTTCTTCCTTTAAATCGATTCACATTTCCATTTTTCCAGCAGCAAAAGCCTTTGCATGTAAATAACATACATGTACAAAATGCATATTACATAAAAATGCATGTTAAACTTCCAATAAATAAGGTACATATAATATAATATTTGAAAGTGCATAAAAGCCATTTTTTCGAAATCTGTTAACAATTTTCCTGTCTTAAGAAAGTGGTGTCACAAAATGTCTCGAAAATCTCGCATACATTGTTGATGTAAACCTGATTGGCTTTTGAATAACTTGAAGTTGTAAGAAAAAAAAAAAAGAAAATAATCTCACGCATGTTTGTCTGCCCTCGTCCTTTCAAATTTCAAAATTCACTTTGAAAACTCTTAAAATATTATAAAAACCTTCGAGATCCTTGTAAATTCTACAAAATCTTTTCGAAAAACCATCATAAAAATCCTCTGAAATCCCTCAATAAAATTCCCTGACAAGTTTAGAATTCCTTTGAATCACATAAAATATTTTAAAAATCAGAAATATCTCTTGAAATCCTTTAAAATTTTTAGAAATCTCATGAAATTTAATAAAACCATTAAAAATGCGATTTCTTTTAAAAATCATTAAAATGTCTTGAATTCTCTTAAAATTTCTTAATATCCATGAAATACTTAAAATTCCACAAAATCTTTTATAAATCGACTAATTTCTTGAAAGCCCTTAAAAGATGTACAGTCTTTGCAATCCTTTTAAATTCTAGTAAATCTTTTAAAGATCGTAAAAATCTTTTAAAATCTCTCCATAAAAAATTCCCTGAAAACCTTTAAAAAATTCTTGAAATTTTACTGTAACATTTAAAATTCGCTAAAACTATCAGAAATTTGATCAAATTCCGTGAAATCCTTTAAAATTCTTACAAACTCTTCTAAAGATCAGAAAAATCTTTTGAAATCACTTAAAATTATTAGAAATCTCATAAAATTCCTTAAAACCTCATAAAACTTTGACAAACCTTTTAAAATTGCTTAAAGTTTCACGAAAATCTGAGAAATCGCTGAAATTCTTTGAAATCTTTTAAAAATTTTATAAACCTTTAAAAATTTCAAAACATTTAGAATCCCTTTTCAAATCGCTAAGAATTCTTAAAAGTCTTTTCAAATTGCATAAATTTCTTTAGAATTTCACGAAGTATCCTAAAATCCCTTAAAATTACTAGAAACTTCTTGAAATTCCTTTCGAAAAAAGTGGTTTGTACCTAAAAATGTCTAAAAAATCTCGCATATTAGTTTCAAATCTGATTGGCTTTGGAATGACTTCAAATTATAAAAAGAAAAAGAAAAAGAAAATAATCGCGCGTGTTGGTCTGCTAGTTTTTTACATTCTCATCAGAGAAGGTATTAGATTTGTGTAAAATTTGACCCCCCCAGTTTTTGTCAGATGTCCACGTTTTGGGATCCCCTGAACCCGAAAAACATGTTTTTACGAATGTGTCTGTCTGTCTGTCTGTAGATTTTTAGTTTGTGAGCACGATAACTTTCGAAAGAATCGACCGATTGGATTGTCCTTTGGTATACTCTTTTAGTGTCCTAAAATGAAGGTCAAGTTCGTTAGCCAGCTATTTTGGATAAAAATTCAAAAAGTTGGAGCATTTTGAAAAATTTTGAAACCACTTTTTTTCTTAATTTGAAAATTTTAATCACGGATGTTCATAGTACTCAAAAAGTCGAACAATTTTTCTTAATTACTTTTTTGGATAAAAAAAAATTGAAAGACTTATAACATTTTGAAAATAAAAAAAAAATAAAAGAAAACTTAAATTAAAAGTCAAGCAACGCACGATATGAAAAAAAGTCTAAAGATGAAAAATGTTTCTTTTTGAACACTCTATAGGACTGACATAAAAACTTTTTGAATTTCCTTAAAAAATTAAAAATTCAAATTTTGAGCCAAATAACGCAAAATATAGAGAAAATGATAGTAAACATAATTATTAGTCTAAAAAAGATCTACATGTTCTCTTTCGACCATTTTTCAGTAGGATAAATAGTTTTCCATTTAAACGTAAAAAGTACTTTTAATAATATCAAATATTTTTACATTCTCATCAGAGA
>UCOH01006365.1:0-133728 GCA_900474275.1 Synergus japonicus
TTTTAAAGGAATTCGTGCAATTTTAAGAGATTTTAAGGAATTAGAAGGGATTTTAACGACTTTTAAGTAATTTTAATCACGTGATCAAAAATATTTAAGCTTGTCACAAGATGCACTCGCAGATTGGATTTTGAGTGGAGTTGAAAGCTTAAGCTTGGCTTAAATTATGAATTCAATACTAAGCCATAAGCTTAAAGCGTGATTGAGATTTCAGACTGAAATTAAAATCAGGATTAATTACAAATTGTTATGACAAAATTATATCTATAAACAAAAACGATGAAAAAAATGGATTTCACATAGTATTTGTAAAAGATTAATTAAAGTATATTAATAAATTGTTTTATTTGACAATTCCTGAGGGGATTTTATTTTAAAGAAAAAGATAAAGATATATTTTCTATTTTATCAGAGAAACTGTAAGTCGCAAGTAACTGTAAGCTCAGTCTAGAAAAAAGTCATACATGACTTTTTCCATTCAGTGATGTGAAAAATTCTTGTCCTTTATCACATTTTCCTTGAATGAAGTATAAAGATCAGAAAAATATGTTCAAACAGACAAAAGTAAGAATTTTATATAAAATTATGCAAAAATCTCAATACTACATTTTCTCAGAACTATTATTGAGTTGAACTTAAAAGGTATAAAATATCCTATAATGAAATTTTCTTTCCCTGTCGTTTTATTAATATACTGTAATTAATCCTGATCGATTTTTAATCGAATAATGCAAAATAACTTTGATAATAATATTAATAATCCATAACTCTAATTATAAATTATCCTATCTACTCGTATAATAATATTATTATACGCTGCAATCAATATACAGTCAATATATTGATTAAAACATTGCGAATAAACACTTGTTTTTCTGTCAAAATGCTATATTTTCTCATTTTTGAGCGTATTTTATGAGTTTCTCTACACCTGTAAAATGTCTAGTGTGAATGAGGATAAAAATGGTGATAAAAGTATTGGACGTAAACGGAAGCAATTCTCCGAGTGACGTCATTATGCGGATGCACAGCAGATGCCGAAAGTGCACCGACCTCTCATGCATCCTTTTTACGAAACTGCAGAAGGTGTGACGTCACTACAAACCCTCCAGTTTCCATGGGGACGATGACGTCGTTCCGAGAAGCGGGAGAATAAGAAGGTCGCTGCTATATAATACTCTATAGTGATACAACCAAATAAATGAAGACTATGGAGATTCGACCCGGAAGGAGCAAATTTCTTTTGCTTACGATGCTACCCGACAAGAAATTGCAATCATTTCTTTTCCCTCACTCGAAATATCCTAAGTTTGACCCAACTATTACGATTAGGGTATCGATTCTATAATATGTCGTCAATGCTCCAAGGGATGAAGAAAGAGAAGGTATAATGTCGTTTGAAATGTAATCAGATCAGAATCGGTACGTAATCAGCTTCTATTTTTCGGGTGTACTTACGAGAAGGTCAATTTTTCGATTTTGTTTAAACTCCTTACACTTAGTTTGACACGCTGATTACGAATGTGGCAGAAAAATCATGTTTTTTTTTTTGCGTTTTCGTGCCTCTAGCTTAAAACAGGTCAAAATCGCCAGAAAACACCCCCTTTACGTGCCTTCAGCCCAAAAAAGGCCAAAATCGCGCGAAAAGACCCCCTTTACATTCCAAATCGCTTAAAATTCGTTGGAACCTTTTAAAATCCTTTGAATCTTATTAATATTATCCCTAAAAATTTCAAAACACTTAAAATCCCTTAAGATTCTCTAGATTTCTCAAAAATGTTTTAAAATTTTATGAATTCTTTTAAAATTTCGTGAAATATTTTGAAATTCTTTAAAATACTGCGAAATTTTTTAAAAATGCTAATCTTCTAGTCTTAAAAAATCCTCTCTAAAAATATCTCTTTCTCTTTAACATATTGTCATGGAATTTCGAGGAATTTTAATAGATTTCAAGAGATATTTTTATGATTCTTGAAGGATTTTGTGGAATTTTAAGGGATTTTATGGAATATGATGAATATGATGAGAGAGAAGTCTCTTTTTAAATCCCTTAAAATTATTGGAAGTCTGATATACGCCAAAATGCGCATAGATTATACGACATTGCCTACTCACAAACTGGGAATTAGAATATACATATTTGGGGTACTTAGAGTGCTCTGCCTACTAAGGCCTCTACCCAAGCGTCAGATTTAGTTCAATCTGGGCCATTCTAAATACAAGGGTAATCCTAAGCTTGGTCCCATTTTACTTTACTATAGTTCATAAGCTTGGTGACACTGCCTATGTCATTTAATTAAAGGAAATTCCCAAGGTTGTTTTCACCCTGACGCACGCTTTAATATTGTGCTTGGCTTGGGTGAAAGCTTGGTGAATTATTATTAATAACTAACTAAACTTCCAGTGGTAATGAATAGTTTTATAACTAGATTAAATAATAAATAATCGAATAATTATTAATAATTAAGTAGGAAAATTAATCACTACTCTATATAATAATTTCTTAGCAATTAGGAAATATATGTTAAAAATTTCGTTTCGTGATAAGAATTACTAGATCTTACAAAATATTTAGCATTAATTAGGAATGTAAAAAAAACTGGAAATGAGGAGCATAGTTCGGAAGCGTCCGTTGAGCATTGGAGGCAGGAGGCAAGCCAAGCTTTTGCAACGATCCTCTGGCACGAAGGATAAAAGGAGGCACTCTGGCCCTAACTGGCCCTAACTTCAGTTCCGGACCTCGGACGAAACACACGAACCTGACTTGGTCCTCGAGCCTCTACAAAGGATCCGTGCCTCGACTTTTGACAGTCCACCAGCGGACACCTGTCACTCTCTTGCCTCTGCCAGCCTGCCATCACGCTCCTCCGATCCAGTTCAGGGAATAGGACCAAATAAAACGGTATTATCTACACAAGTAACTCTGCTAAATTATAACGTACCTTCTACGATACATTCCCCCTCTTTACCCCTTTACGGAGTAAGGGGATCGTAACAAGTCTCATAAAAGTCCAGAAAATCTTTTAAAAATCATAAAAATCTCTCGAGTTTCCAAATTCTCCTCCAGTCCAAAATTTTTGCAAAAATCGCGCAAAAACACCCCCTTTACATGTCTCTAGCCCAAAATTGCCAGAAAACACCCCGTTACATGCCTCTAGCCCAAAATTGACAAAAAACACCCCATTACATGCCTCTAGCCCAAAATTGACAAAAAACACCCCCTTACATGCCTCTAGCCCAAAATTGCCAGAAAGCACCTCCTTTACGTGCCTCTAGCCCAAAAAAGACCAAAATCGCCCGAAAACATCCCCTTTATATTAGAAATCGCTTAAAATTTGTTGGAATCTTTTAAAATGCTTTGAATCCTATTAATATTATCCCTAAAAATTTCAAAAAACTTAAAATCCCTTAAGATTCCCTAGCTTTTTCAAAAATCTTTTAAAATTTTATGAATTCCTCTAAAATTTCGCGAAATATCCTGAAATTTTTTTAAATGTTTCGAAATTTTTTAAAAATGCTATCTTCTAATCCTCTAATCTTAAAAAATCCTTTGTAAATATGTCTCTTTCTCTTTAACATATTGTCATGGAATTTCGGGGAATTTTAAAAGAAGTCAAGAGATATTATTATGATTCTTGAAGGATTTTGTGGAATTTTATGGCATTTTATAGAAATTGATGAGATTTATAAATTTTAATTAAAAACTGTGAATATCCTATCTTGAAATCCCTTAAAATTCGTTAAAATTTCTTAAAATTCTTCAAAATCCCTTGAAATCTCTTCAAAATCCACGAAAATCTTGAAAGTCATTAATCTATGAAAATCTCTGTTAAAATTCGTGAAAATCTAAAAATTTTTATAGAAATCTCTTTTTAGATCCCTTAAAATTATTGGAAGTCTCATAAAAGTCCAGAAAATCTTTTCAAAATCATAAAAATCTCTCGAGTTTCCAAATTCTCCTCCAGTCCAAAATTTTTGCAAAAATCGCGCAAAAACACCCCCTTTACATGTCTCTAGCCCAAAATTGCCAGAAAACACCCCCTTTACGTACTTCTGCCCAAAAATGCTAGAAAACACCCTCTTTACGTGTCTCTGCCCAAATCTTGAATTCTATTTTATCCCAGTGTGTTCTTTAAGGGTTGAACGATAATCGAGAAACAGGTGTATTCAAACTTTTGACCTATACTGTAGATGAAATGAAAAAAAAAACAAAACAGACATCACATAATTCTAAAAAGAAGCTTTCAGTTAAATTCTTTTGAACAATGCCAGATGCAAAGTATAGAACTTGTTACTGAAAGGAAAGACTGAAATTGCTAATTGCATGAGGATACTTTGGAGAAAACAGCTTTCACAGAGAGCAAAACTAAACTCAACTAGTACCTGTTTTCCCTGTTCGCAAAAGGAAGCTTCTATTAAAGAAAAATATATATATCTATATATATATATATATATACAAATTACAAGTTGCATTCTAAAAGGAAAATGAAGAAGATACTTTGCAAGAGTATATAATTCCCATGAGACAATTTCTCAAAGCAAAAAAGCCCTAATATACATATAAAATCCTTATTTTATTTTATTAGCGAAAAATTAGGTTGAAATTATAATAATTCTCTGAATATTCCTATGAGAAGTGATATGCTAAAAGATTCGCGGCAATTTCGAGAATGTTTTTGCCTTTGATATTCAAAGACATGCTTATTCGTATTTTATGCAGCTCTGTTATCAGTCACCGTTATGCAAAATGTGCATGCACAATATGGATTCATGCATTTCTGCATATAGAAGCAGTACTTGCTTATCATATCGTCACAATAGCTCCAAACTGACTTAATTATGGTATAAATGTTTTTGCAATCTTTTTCCCCTTTCTGCTGTTGAAATATAGAGAAGTTTCTTTTAGTTAAATAAATAAACATGGTCAGTGTCGCCCTTCGCCTATATTATGTGGCGCCCTAGGGGAAAATCTTTCATGACACTTTCTTTAAAATAAAAAATACCAATATTGTTTAGATTTTCGAGATTTTCGAGAATTTTCAATTTTTTTTTTCAAAGAATTGAAACATTGTTAATTGCTTCCATAGGCAATTTCACAGAAATAATTTTTTAGCGAATAAGTAGTGAAAAAGTTAATTTTAGTGATTTTTCCTCAAGTGTGGAAATTATTTTTACAATTTTATATCAGTGTTTCGTCAATTTATGACTGAAACTGGTCATGGACATTTATCATTTAGCATAAACAGAAAGATGTATACGACTCCACAGTATTTACATAATTCCTCTTTTTTTTGGAAATCAGTGCACATGGAATGCTCATGGAAGTTCGATGACTGGTCTCCTACACACGAAGGGAAAATGAAGTGAACGCGTACCGAATTGTACGACTGATGCTATTCCCAGTGCATATATTTAGACGATATTCATCGGCGAAACTTGTAATAGAATGCATGAAAATTTCCACGCATCCCTCAGAATTATAAAAGCCAAAAAACGTATCGTAGCCTGTTAATTTTACTTAAAAAGACTTGAGTGAAATGGGTTTGTGGTGAATCAAAGAAAAATCACTTAACTTGAACTTTATTCTTTATTACAAAAAAAAAAAAACACTAGTTAAGAAGAAAAGACAAAAACACTATTATAATAAGGACAGAGTATAATAAAGACAGTGCCCTTACATTTACCTGGAAATATATTCTACGGTTGACCCTGAAACTTCCTCTTAATGGACCCTATCGAAAAACTATAGTACACTCTTAAACCAATGCAGTCATTTTAATCTCTAGGGTTTCCTCACAAATAATATTGGGCACTTATTCTGTTTACCTTACAGCTCATTCAACATAAATATTATTTAAATTTTGAAATTCTATTCCGAGCGGCTGAAATAGAATTTCTATGGGTCCCTGCCCTATTAAGGGTAAGAAAACCGCCCTCAACTGTGAACCCTTCTTCCTTTATTAATAAAGATCAATTTTAATTGTAAAACGATTAGGAAATATGGTTTGATTGAGTACAAATAAAGATTTTTTATATTTCTATATGAATTTAAATCTGTTTATTTGTCAGTCACTTACAATATTACTGCAAATCTGCATTCCATAGAATTGGAGGCGAAGAGAGATAGCACTTTACGACACAGGAGAAATTGTACTCTTAATACTACCGAGACTTACTCGGGCGAACACTTAATTTTGTAAAAAAAATATAAAATGAAGAATTTAACCGACTCTCCACCGAACTTTTCCGATACTCGGACGGTACCGTTCAACCGCGTCAGAGGCTCGTAATAAGGTGGAGTTTTCTTCTCCAGCAACAAGCTTAACTTTTAGGGGTTGAACGTTGACCCTAGTCCTGAGTTGATCGGTATCAAGTCAAGAGAAGAGTCGGTTGTTCAAAGTTGATCTTGTCACTATTGAAGATGCACCAAGACTGGCTTCTCGAAGATGAGCAAGCAACTCCTTCGAATTTTCCCCACCAAGATAGAAATTTGGAAAGGTGGAGGGAAAAATAGGCAAACTCAAAAAAAAGATATAAAAAAAAAAAGAAAAGTGCGCCAATCTGGCGACCAGACGTTATTTAAAATATGCTATCCTTTCCTTCTTCTCGAAAGGAAATTCAGCTATTTTTTGTTGCCATCTAGTCCTTTTTCTCAATTTCCGAGATTTGGGTTTTCCAAAATCTTGGTAGAAAAGCATATTGTCATATGTGCCTGAGTAAAGGTTGTTAAGAAGTAATAAAAGGTGTTTATCTCCAAGGACAATTGTTGAAGGCACCCGTCCTTGAATCGTCAAAGCTCGAGTGGAAATTTAAATCGGTTTATGTTTGTGAAAGAATGATAGAACAAAAAATTATCGTGAGAAACTTTCTCCTCCTCCAAAATCGGTGGGAACGTTACAAAATTATAAAAAAGAAGGAAAAGTTAAAAACTATGGACGTTAAATTATAATTATGAAATTAAAATTAAGTAGGCCCACTCAAACGATTATAGTAGCTATACTTCTTACTTTCTTCAACAATTAATAAGATTATTAATAAAAAATAAAAAGAAGGGAGGATATGTCGCGTCCGGACGTAACAGTATTTACATGAAAATTCAGAAAATTGCATTTCAGTGAGTACAAATTTTAAATTATACTGAAACAGAATATTATTGAAATGTCAATATTGCACTAGAAATTTGAGAAATTTTTTCCTATGGAAAACGTATTTTCCAGCACAGTAGAAGTCCCGTATATCTGTTTCCATTTACGAGGACGTCTATTTTTCTCGTTGTCAGTTGAACTGTTTATCGATTTCTCTCACCCACCTGGGACAAACCTCGATGATCTGCCTTCAGTGAGACGAAATTCAATTTAATCGCAGTAAATCCGATCCGGAATCATATCCCGATATCCTTGTCTTCGTCGACAACTAACTTGCGTTAGTTGATTCTTGTTGATCTCTAGTTTCGTGTGCGCAGTTCTATATAATTCACTATTAGGGCAAAGACGAGTTATTTGCACGCAATATATACTAAACAGTATTTCAAATTAATGTGGCATTTATTACGCAGAAAAAAATCTGTTCTATCTACAGAAAATTTTTGTTGGATTTCCAGATAAAATCTGTAAATTCTGCACTGAGAAACTCTATGTTAGAAAAATTACTAATATCGATAGCAAGTAGGGGCAAAATCCCAAAATTGAGACATTTTAATACAGAAAATAATAAATTTTATTATTTCAATAGGAAAAATTACTATTCAACTACCAAACCTCGTTGTCGACAAAATATATAAATATCCATCCTTCATATGAGCATCGTTTCCGTTTAATTTTAATCTGTTTAATAAAACTACATCGTATTTTGTCATTTTTCTTGTAACTGTTCGATGAATGTTCACTTTCATTTTCTAGATTATAGTACATCAGTTTTTTTTGTTAATTTACGATCAATCGACTTAATTCGTCATAAATAGCTATGAAAAGTATAATTTTCTATTACAAAGTACAAGATATGGATAAATATTTTCTCGTTCAATGTACGAAAATTTTCTTGATTTCCAATTTATTTATAATACACGCAAAATACCAAACGAAAAATTTGTTTAGGTTTTCCTTATTTTAAAGACGAGATTCCACATTCTCTTTCTTACAAAAAGTTCCAAGTGGTTCTACGTATGGAATTCTCCATTGTATCCATTTTGATTACGCCGCCCCTGGATCGAAAATTAAAAACAAAACCCGGTTTAGAAAGGAAGTGGTACAATGTAATGAAAAAGCCGAAATTTGACGTTCTTCATTAATAATTTTCTTCTATGACTGTTGTACTTCAGGACAAGAAGTATTTTCTAAATATTATCCACAAAAAGTAAGTAAATTAATACACATTCGTATAACAGTTGCATCAATAACAATACAAAACTGAAAAAACGTATTTGTAAAATTTTGACGTGAATTAAAATTATTCTTTTTGTGATTATATATCTCTCAAAAAAATTAATTAATAAAAAGTGATATTTGTTGATTTTTAAAAATGTTCTAACAAATTTGATTCCAGTCTCAATTTACAATCTAGAAGGAAAAATGACAACGAATGTTTGACATTTCATATTGATTCGGGCATAATAAACTGAAAAAAATATATTTGTAGATGTAAATTTTCCATCTCATATTGCTTCTAACATAAAAATCTAGATGCTGCAATTTATATTTTGAATGCAAATTTTTTTATGACTTCTTTAAATATAATTGCTTATAATTAAATATCTTCACAAATATAGAGTAAATCATATTTTCATAAATTTTTTCAATTTGTCCCCATGTTTTTAACTTAAACTGTATTTAAAAAACCTTATCAAAGATGCTAATATGAAAAATTATTGTTGACAATTTAAATGTTATTCTTATAAATACATTTTCTAAAAATTAGTCAATTTTCTTTATAGTTATTTATGTATAAAAAAGTGTGGGTTTGAAACTAAAAATTTTACTTTTTTATTGCAGCTTATGTGTATACACATTTCGACACCTCCTCTGGAATTAGGGAATCCTTTTTCAAAACTGCTCTGGACTTCAATCTCTGGACTTCACTATGCACCCGCACTTTAGACTCTGTGGAGGATCCAGTAAATCCAAAGGATTTACGCACTATACAAGACAAAAAGTACATCACGAATACTTTTCGACTAGATTGGATCTAGATGTGAATTATAACGACACCTCTAATTACAATCCTCTTTTCTTCGCCGTTCATGATGGTGAAATTGATCTTATCCACTCTCTCCTGAATGACTTTTCAATCGACGAGCAAATATCTGGAAGACAAATTATACACATTGCAGCTGCTAGAGGCCATGATCAAATAATCTGTTTACTTCGCGAAAAAGGTGTCGAAATCAGGGTAGGAGATACAGACGGTAACACCCCGTTACATCTCGCTGTGAGAGAAGGTCACATTGGTGTAGTTGATCTATTATTAACTGATTTCACCATTAATAAGCAAAATTGGAATGGGGAAACACCTCTTCACATAGCTACACAAATGAACAACTTCCTCTTTGTTGAGTTTCTCTTGGAAAATGGTGGCAAAGTGGATCTTCAAGATGTAGATGGTAAAACTCCACTTCACATTTCAACCGGAAAGGTAAATCCCAATATAAAAATAGTAATGATTCTCTTGACTCACGGTGCTTCAGTGCATACGTTGTGTAAAAGAGGATTCACTCCACTACATTACGTTACAAATTCGGGAAATGTGAGGATCACCGAAGTTCTGATGGATCGCGGAGCCTCCCTCTACGTACAGAACAAGAATAAAATAGATCCCCTTTGTTTAGCTATCCAGAAGAACAAAACTGAAATGGTAAAGTACATTTGGAGAAGAAAAACTGATGCCACGTACAAACACATAGGCAATATGACACCATTGCACTTTGCTGCTCAAGCTGGCAATGAGGAAATTGTCAAGATGCTTATAGCTGAAGGAGATGCAGATATGATCAACGCTATTGGTGAAGGACTGAAGACACCTCTCCATTTTTCTGCAGCCAGAGGTCACATTAATATTGTAAAATATTTAATTGAATCTGGAGCCTCAATTGATGTAGAGACAGAAGATTTAAATACACCTCTTCATTTTTCTGCAGCCAGAGGTCACATTAATATTGTAAAATATTTAATTGAATCTGGAGCCTCAATTGATGTTGAGACAGAAGATTTAAATACACCTCTTCATCTTTCCGCTGCTGCTGGACATTTGGAAATAGTTAGTGAACTTTTGAATCGTGGAGCAAATATTGATTTTATTAATAAGGAGAGATTTACACCACTTTATATGGCTGTGAAAGCCGGACACAAAGAGGTAGTAAGCTTGCTTGTAAATAAGGGAGCAACTATAGATTGTCGAAGAATTGTATATTCCATTTCTGATGATGATTTTATACCAGCTTATCATATTGCAGCCAAAAGTGGAAACTTAGAGATCCTAAAGATATTTTTGGATAGTGGAATTGAAGTTGATTTCAGGAGTAAAGACGAAAAAACAGCTCTTCACTTTAGTGCTGCGTTTGGTCACACTAAATTGGTGGATGAACTTGTCAAAAAAGGAGCTGATATTCATTCATCCACAAAGAGTTTTGAAACTCCATTGCATCTTGCA
Organism: Synergus japonicus; assembly: GCA_900474275.1. NCBI lineage: Eukaryota > Metazoa > Arthropoda > Insecta > Hymenoptera > Cynipidae > Synergus > Synergus japonicus. The sequence goes on from UCOH01006365.1 coordinate 10,642, forward strand.
GCAGCTTCTGGAAACTCAGAGACTGTTAAATACCTTTTGGATTTGGGCGCTGATGTAGATGTCAGGACTGATCAGGGATACTCTCCACTTAATTATGCTTTAGACAGAGAGAGGCATGATCGTCATAAAAAATCTCAAAATACTAATAGATTTTCTGCTATGGTGGTGATATCTCCATTCTCTTTCGTACAAATTCTTAAAATAACGGAAATGCTTTTGATAAAAGACGCTTGTGTAGTATCCAAAACTCATGGCAATATTTCTCCATTGGATTATGCATTAAAAATAAAGGTGACCAAAGAAATCCAGCAAGAATGTGCTCCTAATTCTCTGGAAGAATTTAGTGCATCAAAGAAAAGACGTAAGTCTGGACAAGGAGAATTTCGTCCAGAAATTGTTAGGTGTCTCCTTAATTATGGAGCACCAGTAAACAATTCATTACTGCACAAGGCAATTAATTCAAATTGTCCAGCAATGGTAGACACTCTGATGGAATATGATATTAGAAAATGTTTGGACTATGAAGGTGTTTTGGAATTAGCCCACATACAAAATGACCATATCATCTTAGCTATAGCAGAACAAATTTCTAATGCTGATTACATCGCAGAAATATTATTGCGTGGGCAATATGATTCTGTAGGCCCTAGATGTTATACTGGGGTAAAGTATAAAATAAATTTTACGACGCTATTGATTGCGATTTGGGTTAAAATGAGATCTTTATCCAAAGTTAATAATTCTGTAGTATCGAAAGAAGTAGAAACATTTGTTGTAGAGGAAAAGCTACTCACATGGTACACACAATGTAAATTAGAAATAGTTAATATGCGAGAAATGAAAGTTCATCAACAATATAATTTAACTTTCTACGAAGTTTTAACGGGATCTGTGAGAAAGTTGGCTAATTATGTGAGAAATAAGGAATTGTTGAAAATTTTGAACTTTGGAGTTTCTAAGAAATTTGAAGCGTATACTGTTATGCTGGAAAGAAATATCGAAAGAGGGAAAGAAAGAAGAGCTTTAATCGATTCAGCCGCTGAATGTTTACTCAGTGTAATTCTAAAGAATTACAAGATTCAACTACCAAACCTCGTTGTCGACAAAATATTTGAACATCTATCCGTTATAGATTTGCGAAAATTATCGGCAACGATAACCGAAAAGTCTGATAACCAGAAAAGATCCTGTGCACATCATTTCCGTCATGGTAAAAAGGAAAAAGTATTGAGTATTTTATTGGTGATATTTTGTTCTATAACTTTAATCACTTTAATAAAACGACAGTGTGTGTTGTAAATTTTCTCGCAACTATTTAATGAAAGTTCGCTTTTGTTTTCTAGTTTATAGTGCACTTTGCGTTTTAATTTACGATCAATCGAATTAATTTGTTATAAATATCTATGACAAATATAATTTTCTGTTAAAAAATACTGATGGATAATTATGTTCTCGTTCATTAATTCAAAAATTCTGTAAATTATTTTGAGACTCATTTAACGATACCCAGTGGGCAAAAATTGAAAGAAATTTTTAGAACGTCCTAAAAACGTCCTAAGTCAGGCTAAAAAACGTCCAATGTTTCAAATACGTCTTAAAAACGTCTTTGGAACATTGGACGTTTTTAGGACGTTCTAAAAACTTCTTTTAATTTTTTTCCCACTGGGTAATAACAAAGACAAAAGGTCTTAGATACTTTTATATTATTGTTATTTATTATTTATTTGTACTTGTATACTTTTTTATTTTCAGCATAATTGGACCCAAGTGTTAATCTCAAAATTTCATTATCCATTTTACTCAACGAAAATTGTAGGTAAATATTTTTTGGATAAAACGAAGAATTCGAAATCTGACATCTGACTTCAAAATTGAATATTTTCTCGCTCTGTACGCATAATTATAGTTAAAAATTAATTAATCATACAGAGGGAAAAAATTCCAAATTTAATATTTGTTGAGTAAAATGAAGAAATCGAATTTTTAGATTAGAACAGTCCAATACCCATAACACTCGAAATAATCCATTGATTTGGTATTCTTAATAATCGATTTCTAAACATTTTTAGAAATTCTGTACCTGATACTTGTAAATCATTTTCTTTGCTTTTATCATTTCTAATAGTATTGCTGCAAAAAAACTCATCAATAAAAATTCAGTACAGTTTGGCTTCGGGACTGTCCGGGACAGTCCAATCCAGAATTGAAAACAAAAGACAAAACGCAAAGCAGCTGATGCAATCTAATGAAAGAGTCGCAATCAAGTTTTAATCAAGTTTTAATAAAGGAAAATAATTATTTCCCAACTAATATCTATCGACAAAAAGTAAGTATATTTATACACATTCGTATAACAGTTGCCTATAAAAAGTATTCGGTTTGTCATTACATATATATATATATATATATATATGTTTCTCAAAAAAATGAATAAAAAGTAATATTGTTTGTTAATTTTTAAAAAGTTTCTAATAACTTAGATTCCACCTTCAATTTACAATCTTGAAGGTAAAATTAAAATCAAATAAATATAAATATTTCATATTGGTTCTGTGATAAAAATCCAGATATATCTTACGAGTATACATATTAATAAAAATAGTGAAAAATTTTCATAAAGTTCAGTGTTATCTCGATATTTTCAGCCTACCATTAAGGGTGTTGGACTCAAGTGTTAAGTTGAAAATTCCATTCTCCATTTTACTGAACCAAAATTATAGATAAATATTCTTTTGCTCTGTAGCGCAAATTTTTTTTCAAATATAAAACTGCGTACAGAGCGAAAAGATATTTAGTTTTGATACTTTTAAAAATTGATTACTTCTACAAAGGGAAAAAATTCCAAATCTAATCTTTGTTAAGTAAAATGAAGAAATCGAATTTTTAGATTAGAACTTGGTTCCAACACCTTTAATCTGTTTTTAAAAGCCTTATCAGAGATTTTAATACTAAAAATCATTGTTAAATATTTAATTGTTATTCTTATGAATAATTAATTGTTCGTATTTTTACACAGATATTCTTTTCCCCCATTTGGCACTTAATATTCTTCATTATTATTAAGAGCGTTGGACCCAAAGTGTTAAGCTCAAAATTCCAAATTCAAAGTCTAACTTCAAAATTGAATATTTTCATTTTATTTAAAAAAAAATCTGAATTAGATATTTTCTCGCTTTGTACGCTTAATTAATTTGTTATTTTTTTATTGCAGGCTGAGTTTTCGTCACCTCCTGTAGAATTAGGATATCCTTTCTCAAAACTGCTCTGGACTTCAAGGGCCTCACTATGAACCCGTACTTTAGATCTCGTAGAGGGTCCAGTAAATTCAAAGGTTCTACACAATATAAAAAACAAAAAGTACATAATGAATTGTCTTCGTCTAGAATAGAGCCAGATGTGAATTATAACGACACCTCTCATTACAATCCTCTCTTCTTCGCCGTTCACAGGGGTGAACTGGAACTCACCCACTCCCTTCTCAAAAAGTTTTCGCTCCACGTGAAAATATCTGGGAGACAAGTTATACATATTGCAGCTGCCAGAGGTCACGAGCAGATAATCTGTCTGCTTAGCCACAGAGGAGCTAAAATCAGCGAAGGGGATATAAATGGTAACACCCCGTTACATCTCGCTACGAAAGAAAAGCACACTGATGTATTTAATCTATTAGTAACTGAGTTCACCGTCAACCTGCAAAATTTAAAAGGAGCAACACCTCTTCACATAGCTACACAAATGAATAACTTCCTCTTTGTTGAGTTTCTCTTGGAAAATGGTGGCAAAGTGGATCTTCAAGATGTAGATGGTAAAACTCCACTTCACATTTCAACCGGAAAGGTAAATCCCAATATGAAAATAGTAATGATTCTCTTGACTCACGGTGCTTCAGTGCATACGTTGTGTAAAAGAGGATTCACTCCGCTACATTTCGTTACAAATTCGGGAAATGTGAGGGTCACCGAAGTTCTGATTGACCGCGGAGCCTCACTCTCCGTACAGAACGAGAATAAAATGGATCCCCTTTGTTTAGCTATCCAGAAGAACCAAACTGAAATGAGAATGAATGGTACATTTTGGGAAAAAGAACGGATTTAGACTTCATAAACATAGGCAATATGATGCCACTGCACTTTGCTGCTCAAGCTGGCAATGAGAAAATTGTCAAGGTGCTTGTAACGGAAGGAAATGCTGATATAATCAACGCTAGTGGTGAAGAGCTGAAGACACCTCTCCATTTTTAGCAGCCAATGGACATCTTAATGTTGTAAAATATTTGATTGAATCTGGAGCCTTACTTGATGTAGAGGCAGAAGGTCTCAATACACCTCTTTACCTGTCTGTGAGAGCTAAACACAAAGAGGTAGTAAGTTTGCTTGTGAAGAAGGGAGCCTGTTTAGATTGTTCAAAAATTACATTGTTCCATGAAGATGTGCTACCACCTTTTCACGTTGTAGCTAAAAGTGGGGATCTGGAAATCCTGAGGATACTTTTGAAAAGTGGAATTGATGTTAATTTGAGGAGTAAAAATAAAAAAACAGCTCTTCACTTCGCTGCTACGTTTGGTTACACTAAATTGGTGGAAGAACTTGTCAAAGCAGGTGCTAATATTAATTCAGACTGTTAAATACTTGTTGAATTCGGGCGCTGATGTAAAAGTCGAGACGGATCAGGATTTTACACCACTTCATTATGCTTTAGATAGAGAAAGGCATGATATTCCGGAGAAGCACTTGCTTCTCCGGAATATGTGATGATTTCTCCATTCCGTTTCGAACAATATCTTAAAATAACTGAAATGCTTTTAATAAAAGGCGTTCCTGCAAATTCTAACTTCTACGGGTCAAAATCTCCATTGCATTATGCATTGAAAATAAGGGTATCCAATGAAAACCAGCTAGAATATGCTTCTAATTTTCTGAAAGAAGGTAATGCATCAGAGAGAAAACGTAAAAACCCTGGTCAAGGAATATTTCGTCCAGAAATTGTTAGATGTGTCCTTAATTATGGAGCATGAGTAAATATACCTTGGCAGGAGGCAACTTACTCAAAGTGTCCAACACTGTTAGATGTTCTGTTGGAATATGATATTGAAAAAACTTTGAACTACGAAAATGCTCTAGAATCAGTTTATAATGAAGAAGATAATAATATGATCTTAGCTATAGCAGAACAATCTTCTAATGCTGCTACAATTGCCAAGTTTTTAATCCGTAGTAAATATGATCAACTTTCAATGACTTTTATGTCTATGAAAAATCGAAAAGATTTTATGAAATTAATGATTGCGGTTTCAGTTAAAATGAGATCTTTATAAAAAACCGATAATACCCTCGAAGTTGAAGTAGTAGAATTTCTTGAAAACCAGAAGCTACTTCCATGGTACACACAATGTGAATTAAGTTCATCATCAACTTGAATTAACTTTCTACGAAATTTTAACCAAACCTGTGAGCAGGTTGGCTAATTATATGAGAAATAAGGACTTGATGATAATTTTGGATTCTGGAATTTGCAAGAAATTCGATATGTATACTCTCTTATTGGAGAGGAATATTAAAAGAGCGAAGAAGAGAAGGGCTTTACTCGATTCGTGCACTGAATGTTTGTTCAGTTTAATGCGACATAATTGCAAGATTCAACTACCAAACCTCGTTGTCGACAAAATATTTAAACATCTATCTGTTATAGATTTGCGAAAATTATCGGCAACGATAACTAAAAAGTCTCATCATTATAAAAAACCTTCATATGCGTATCTTTACCGTTCTGATAAAAAGAAATAATTATTTTATTGGTTGCACTTTATAATATTCCTCGCAACTATTCGATGAAGGTTCTAGCTTTCGTTTTAATTTAATTTTTTAATTCTGCAGTTTGTGTTTTAATTTACGATGAGTCGACACGATTTATCATAAATATCTACGAAAATGTAATTTTCTTTTAAAAATAGATAATTTCTTTATTAGTGGATAATTATATGTTTTCATTCAATCTAAGAAAACTTGTCTTGTTCTTCAATTTCTCTGCTTTCAACAAAAAAAAAGTAATTGAACCTTGTCTTTATTACAGGTAAAGAAGTTCGATAGACGATCACATATAGGGAAAATGAAGCACACATTACAGGAGAAAATCATGTATAACGTGATAAGCTGAACTTTGGAAGTAGACGCAAGGGGTGAAAAGCTTATTATGTTTGAACAGGGTGTGGGATCTCTATAAGAGCTTTAATTGAAGTCATCCCACACCTTTAAGGTCACAGAGAGCATAGGTAAAATGACGAGGCCTTGCTATTCTTGGTACCTAAATTGTTGACATTGCGCTCCACCCCTCGCGTCATGTCACTCTCATCTATTTGTGTCTATCGATCTTTAAGCACTTTTCACATAAAAAGGAAAACAGCCTAGGGCATTAAAGTGCATCTCGGATCTTGCCAACACTTCAGTCACTCTTTCATCGTCTCAAGTGTTTGCTGTATGTCTGTTCTTATTCTTCAAACTGAAAACAAATTCTTTAGAAGTAAAAAAAAAAAATTAAAATTAAGGGCGTTGGACCCAAGTGTTAAGATTAAAATTCCATTCTTCATTTTACTCGACGAAAATTATAGATAAATATTTTTTTGCTCTGTAGTGCAAATCTTTTTTCAAATATGAAACTGCGTACAGAGCGAAAAGATATTTAGTTTTGATACTTTTTGTGTGAAATGAGGAATCCAAAATCTGACATCAGAATTTTCATTTTACTTAAAAAAAATTTGAATTAGATATTTTCTCGCTCTGTACGCATAATTCTAGTTAAAAATTGATTAATTCTACAGAGGGAAAAAATTCCAAATCTAATATTTGTTAAGTAAAATGAAGAAATCGAATTTTTTTATTAGAACTTGGCTCCAACTCCCGAAAAAAATATCCAAAATTAAGTAAGGGGTGGTCCCTGTTAAAAGACCAAAAATAAGCGTTTTTTCTGGAATTCTTTTATGAGGAAAAACTGATTTTCATTGATAATTTCAAATTCTTGTGAATGACTCGATTGACGGTTGTATAAAGCTAAGTAAGGAAATGACTAGGATATATTGTGTGAGAGAAATTTGATGAATTTAATCGACTGATATCATGGGATGTTTACGCACAAACATAGATATAATTTAAGATACTACTGCAGTATATTGATCTGTTTTTGGAGGAAAGTGGAGCAAGACTAAAGACAAGGATAAGGAATATTCGCATGAATGAGACAGGACACGGCCATTAAGCTTGGTCGGCAGAGGAGAGGATGCTCAATGGCTATACTGATACGGAAGGGGTTTCTATGACGTCAGAATAACGATAACGTCACAGTATACGCGTCACGGTAGCCAGGGTCTGAAAATCGGGTCAGTGCACACTGCAGACACTGCTGCTTTTATAATTCCATTCGAACTGATCCAGTTTGTTAAAAAGGGATGTTTTTTAACATTTCTGATTTTATAAAATACGAAATGAGTAGAGGAAAAAATGGAATATCAAAAGGTGTAACATATACGTATAATATATAATATATAATAGATATAATATATACAATACATGTAATATATAATATAAAATCCAATTCTCCATTTTACTCAATGAAAATTATAGATAAATATTTTTTCGCTCTGTAGTGCTAATCTTTATTCAAATATAAGACTGCGTACAGAGAGAAAAAAGATGTAATTTCGATAGTTTTTCCATAAAACGAAGAATTCAAAATCTCACTTTAAAATTCAATACTGAAAAATAATATTGAAAAATTAAATATTTTCTCGCTCTGTACGCATAATTATAGTTAAAAATTGATTAATGCTAGAGAAGGAAAAAATTCCAAATTGAATATTTTTTAAGTAAAATGAAGAAATCGAATTTTTAGATTAGAACTTGGCTCAACACCCTTAATGTTATGTTATATTTATATAGGAATTATACATGTAGAGGAAATTTGATGACACATCCTTCAGAAAAAGGAATTTCCATATGAATGTTGTCAACCCTATTACTATGAATCTTTCTGGAGAGAAAAAGACAGTATATGGGGTAGATGTACCACCCTTATCACCTTATGTAATGAAAGCAGCTCTTCTTTATCGTCAGGTCAAAGTATTTCCATAAAAATAAAAAGCATGGAATTTATCAAATTATTCATCACTTATCCAGAGAAGTCGTTAAGTTTACGAGCTTGCGTCACGTATATGTATTGTAGATACATGTTGCTTGGTAAAGGAACAAAATTATATGGGACAGCAGGTTGTATAGTGGATAGTAAATGCTTGAATAAAGAGCGCCATTCAGAAAATGATAAACCACGCCCCAGGCATCCTAGTGTATTTTTAGATGAAAGATAATAGAGAAAATTGACCAATATAGTTTACAATATTTGCACGCAAATTTCCATTTTTTCTTTGATTAAGGGCGTTGGACCCAAGTGTTAAAATTAAAACTCCATTCTTCATTTTACTCAACGAAAATTACAGATAAATATTTTTTTGCTCTGTAGCGCAAATCTTTTTTCAAATATAAAACTGCGTACAGAGCGAAAGCATATTTAGTTTTGATACTTTTTATGTAAAATGAGGAATTCAAAATCTGAATTTAAAATTTAATATTTTCTTTTTATTTAAAAAATATTTGAATTAGATATTTTCTCGCTCTGTACGCATAATTCTAGTTGAAAATTGATTACTTCTATAAAGGGAAAAAATTCCAAATCTAATCTTTGTTAAGTAAAATGAAGAAATCGAATTTTTAGATTAGATTGGCCAATATTATCTGTTTTATTTTTTTTTATTTGTTTGTACTTCGTGGTTTTGCGAGGTACGACGATGCTCGTTTAACATTTGTCCGATTTGAGATCGCGTTACTGAGATAGGCCGATGGTCGTTTAAACGTATCATAACAAGCTGGTTATTAACTCGAGGTAATGTGTGAAACACCTGACCTTCGTACATTCCAATAAGATGATTTCGCCAAATGCATGGTGTAGCTCCAGGGATACCACGTATGAAAATTCTACCATTTTGACCATAATAATAAGGATAAGGAAGAAGACTAGAAGGACGTTGCGTCTGATGAGTTCTAGTCTGCGAACTTATTAATTCTGAAATAATAAGTAGAAGTTGTCATTAATATTGTTATTTATATTATTTTAATATTATATGACTTTTCTTTATACCATTAATTTTACTAATTCCAGATGATTTTGCAAAATCTGAAAAATCGAACAAAATTGCAAAGAATTTCGAAATGCATTTAGAGTTATCTAAAAATATTTACAAATATTTTCTGGGAATAGCGAAAGATCTGACAGAAAAAATCACGAAATAAAAAAGCTTTAAAATGTGGACAAAATGAATAAATAATTTAATTAATTAATTAATGATTCTATCATACTTTATTATTATTCTTACCAAATGAATTTAACAAAACTGCTACTAAGAACAGGCTGCTAGTAATAATTCTCATTTTCAGTAAATAGAGATGTTTTTTTATGGTATTTTAAGAAGAACACGAAAAAAAATTGATACTAAGAAACGAACTAGAAAATATATAGGAATATCCTTATATATACATATATAATCTTATATTACTAGTTAAGAAATGAATATCTTTTACAACTTTAACTGTTTTGGCGATATCATATCGTCAACGAACACATTGTACAAATATATAGATACTGTTAACATAAAAAGCTTATAAACGTGATTACGGAAAGAAATAAAAATTGTTATGTGAGGATTAGATTAATTTTAATCTTTGTCATGATATTCATTTTTTTCTGTGTAATAATCTTGATTGAAAATATATAACGTTTTTAAAAAAAGATTGGTGTCGCATTTTGTTTATAAAATAATAAATAAACGCAACTAAGTAGAATTTTATTAAGATAAGATGCTGAAGGATATCAAAGCATTTTTGAGATTTTTAAAAGATTTTGTGGAATCTTAAAAGATTTCATGGAATTTGATGATATTTCTATGAATTTTAATTAATTTTAAGAGATATAAGGGAATATTAAATGTTATCGTAGAAATTTTAAGAAAGTCAGGATATTTCATGGAATTTTAGAGGAATTTATTTATTTTAAGGGTGTTGGAGCCAAGTTTGAATCTAAAAATTCGATTTCTTCATTTTACTCGATAAATATTTAATTTTTAATTTTTTTCCCTATGTAGAATTAATCAGTTGTTAACTAGAATTATGCGTACAGAGCGAGAAAATATCTAATTCAAATATTTTTTATGTAAAATAAAAATATTATTGAACTTTGAAGTCAGATTTTGAATTCTTTGTTTTATGCAAAAAGTATCGAAACTAAATATTTTTTCGCTCTGTTCGCAGTCTTTAATCTGAGAAAATATTGGTGCTACAGAGCAAAAAGATATTTATTTATCATTTTCGTTGAATAAAATGGAGAATAGAATTTTGAGTATAACACTTGGGACCCAACCCTTAAAAGATATTGAAATTTTAAGAGATTTCAAATTTTAAGGGATTTTTAAATGTTTCTAAAAGTTTGAAGATATTTCAAGGGGTTTTAAATATTGCAGTGGAATTTAGATGGATTTTAAGGGAAATCAACGTTTTTTGTCCGGTAAATTTTATTTTTTATTTTTTAACAATATTTTGGACGATTTCAAATCTTTTGACTTTTCTTCATATCGTGTTATTTTGCATGAAACTTTTTTGGTAATATAAACACAAAATATTTTGCGGAATTGTTTTATTGATAATTATTGTATATTTTAATATGTTTTACATATTCTTATTACATTATCTTATTGTACCTTTTATGCAAGGTATATTTTTCTAGAATCTTAAAATAAATGTTTAACATTCTTACAATTTTGAGAAATTTTGATTTACAATAATAATCGACACGTGTTACTTGAGTTGTAGATAAGAATAAATGCTAGGATAATAATTTTTAAAAGTAATTTTAGATAGCTTCTGACGTTTAGACCGGACTTCAAATTAAAAATTATATTATCTGTTTTATTATTTTTTTTTTTCTGTACATTCGTCGTTTTACGAGGTACGATGCTCGTTTAACATTCGTCCGATTTCAGATCGCGTTACTGGGATAGAGTGGTGGTCGTTTAAACGTATCATAACAAGTTCGTTATTAATTCGAGGTAATGTGTGAAACACTTGTCCTTCGTTCATTCCAATAAGATGATTTTGCCATATGCGTGGTGTAGCCCCAGGTATACCACGTACAGAAATTCTACCGTTTTCATCATAATAAAAAGGATCAGGAAGAAGATTAGAAGGACGTCGCGTCTGATGAGTTCTAGTCTGCGATCTTATTAATTCTGAAATAATAAGTAGAAGTTGTCATTAATATTGTTATTTATATTATTTTAATACTATATGACTTTTTTTTATACCTTTACTTTCACTATTTTCAGATGATTTTGCAAAATTTGAAAAATCAAACAAAATTTCAAAGAATTTCGAGATGGAAAGGATTTAGATTTATTTTTAAATATTTTAAAATATTTTCTAGGAATAGCGAAAGATCTGGCAGAAGAAATCACGAAATAAAAAAGTTTTAAAATGTGGACAAAATGAATAAATGAATTAATGAATGAATGAATGAATTAATTAATTAATTAATGATTCTATGATACTTTATTATTATTATTCTTACCAAATGAATTTAACAAAACTGCTGCTAAAAACAGGCTGCTAGTAATAATTCTCATTTTCAGTAAATAGAGATGTTTTTTTATGGAATTTTAAGAAGAACACGAAAAAAAATTGATACTAAGAAACGAACTAGAAAATATATAGGAATATCCTTATATATACATATATAATCTTATATTACTAGTTAAGAAATTAATATCTTTTACAACTTTAACTGTTTTGGCGATATTATATCGTCAACAAACACATTGTACAAATATATAGATAGTGTTACCATAAAAAGCTTATAAACGTGATTACGGAAAGAAATAGAAATTGTTATGTGATTGTTACTTGTTTCAAAATATGTAACGCTTTTAAAAGAAGATTGGGATTGCAATTTGCTTATAAAGTAATAAATAAACAAGATTAAGTACAATTTTATTAACATAAGATGCTGTAGGATATCAATTAATTCATTATACGAAAATCTAAACAACATTGGTATTTTTTATTTTTAAGGGGGCGTCATGAGAGATTTTGCCAAATTTTGAACCAAAAATGGCCCAATGGTAAATTTTTGCAAATTTACACGTTTTTATATTTTATAACTGAAAATCTTTCCACACAAGGCTAGATTTATAATAATAGTTTGAATTCCATGACAAAATAGATTAATTGGTAATTATAATTATAATACTAATTAGGAATTATAATTATTCTGACTTTTTAAAGGATATTCGAGAGTTTTCCAGGATGTTCGAGAATAAAATTCTATAGTAACAAATAAAACCTACAATAAGTCAGAATACGTCATCTCCAGAATTTACAAAGTTGATTTTGCGACAAAGTCGTAACATTTTAATGAATTCATCTGAAAAGTTTGCCCTTTTCTTTATTCTTTCCGAGTTTTCATGCCGGGTAGTGAAATTGAAAAATAGATTCGTAAACCATGGCATCATTGGTCGATCTATCAAGATTTATCGAGTAATCCTTGTTCCTTATTGAAAACAATGGACTAACGTTGACCTAATGAAACGCTATCAATAACAAAGGTTTTAAAGTGGATACTTTTCTCAATGGAACCTACATTACATCAAAGATGTAACATTATATTGAGAATTGAACAATTGAAATCCAACAAGTTACACAAAAAATATATTTTAATACTAATAAAAACCCAATAATTATAAAAAGATTGATAATTTCTCCCTCAATCTAAATTAGTAATAATTTACTATTGAAATTGTGCCAATTAGTTAAAAACTGCTAATTCGTTTAGTAAAACTTACTTATTTAGTTATCTTCACCAAATGAATTCGTAACTTTTAACTAATTCAATTTAATATTAATATTCAATTGAATTTAATATCCTTTGAATTTCGTAAAAATAAATTGACCTGTCATAATTAATATAAACTTTCTTAATTTCTAATGTCTATTTTTTTTTCTGTTTTTTTTTATTCATTTTAATTGCTAAAGTTGAAAGTGAAGTATCCTTCAATGAAAATATATACCTATCTAATTTAACTTCTGTGTACTTTAATTTCATGTTTAAGTTAGTTTAGTTATGGAAAGGTAAATCCAACTTGGTTGGATTAAGGTTGTTATCATAGAGAGAAAACCGCGTGACCGCACTAAATTGTACAAAGTTATAATGAGACATTGATCATCTTGGAATTGCGTTGATACTCCTATCTCGAAGAACGAAAGACTCTTCAGTATATGAAGCTAAAGTCGTACTATGTATGTATTTCCAAGTTTCTGGAGAGATGTGTCGAGTACTGTGTGCACGAAGGAAACTTTATCCCAAGAAACCGAGTTTCCACTTCGTAAGACCACCTGTGCACTGTAAATTGCTCCCTTTACACCAGGCACGTTGACACTTGAGCAAATGACATTATAACCCATTTTTCTCGCCCTAGAGAAGATTTTCCAGGTGGAGTAAATGCAAAAACATGACTTCCAGTTTCTCATTAGAATGCATTGAAAAATATAGCCCTGTTGCAAGTAAAAAAGTAAAAGTATATTTTTATAGATATATCTATATTTTTTTTGAAAATCCTAAAACCTTGATGAACTTCTTACAAATTCCTTGAAATACCTAAAAAGAACTTGAAAAATTTCTAAGTTTTTTTAATTATATGATTATATTTTTAATTATGACTCTCTATCATTTAGAGGAAATTTGTATTTATAAGAGAGAAAATTGCGAAAATTATCTAGGAATTTATATAATGGACACACTATATTAGAGTAATACAATTTCTTATACTGAATCTTAATTTTACAAATTTATATTATTTATATCTTATATAAGTTAAATAAACGAATTTTTTCTTTCGGTTTCAGGACATCGATTATGATGGGTTTCGTAAATTTCTCGACACCTACCTCGAGGTTAACACGCCCGATGAACTTTCTCGACATCTTTTTTTATCATTCGTCAAAAAAGGACATCGAGGAGTTGATGGCAAAGCTCTTAAGGTAAATCGACTCATTAATCATATATCATATACATATAGATATTTAGTTAGTGGGTATCGGGATTTATTTTCACTTCTGTTAATGTGATCCTTTTTTCTATTACATCACTATTTACCGACTATTTATATTTATATATACTAGCAATTATGATCCGAGCGATTATTAAATAAATTCAGAAATTTATCATTTTTGAAATATAGAAACTTGTAATCCCTTGTCTAATTTCAGAAATCTGCATAAGTTTCGTAAGATTCTTTAAAATCCCTTTAATATCCTTCAAAATTCTTATTAAAATTACTTAATATAAAAATATTAATATTAATATTAATATCCTATATAAAATCTTGTAAGATCTCTCAAAATTATTTAAAAGCCCTGAAATGTCATGAAATCCATTAAAATTCCTGACAATCCAATAGAATTTCGTAAAACCCCTTGGAAGTTCTTAAAAAATAATTTAACATCTCATAAAATATCGTAAAATATTTTACAAGAATTTAAAATTCCATGAAATTTCGTAAAATTACTTGATATTCTTCAAAAATTATTTAAAATCCCATGAAACCCATTAAAATTCAGAATCTGGTGAAATTCCCTTAAATTTTATAAATTCACTTCATATTCCTTGAGATTTCTTAAAATTCGACAAACTTTTGTTATATCCTTTAAAATTACTTAAAATTCTATAAAATCTTATGAAATTCCTTTAAGTTTTGTAAAATCACTTGAGATTCTATAAAATTACTCAAAAGCCCTGGCAGTCTCATTAAATCTCTTAAAATTTCTGAAAATAAGTCCTTAAAATTTCTTATTTATTACTTATATTTAATATTTATATTTAATATATAATAATTGTTTATATTAATTTATTACTATGTATTCGTATATGTATTTACAGATCAGTTACCATTAGAATTATGAGATTTTATGGTATTATAAAGTAATTTTAATAGAATTTACGATATTTTATGGGATATTTAGTAATTTTAAGTAATTCAAGGAATTTTAAGAGAACTTATGACATTTCATGGGATTTTAAATAGTTTTTAGGCATTTTAAGAGATGTCATCAGACTTCTTGGGATTTTGAGTAATTTTAATTAATTTTAAGAAATATAAACTGATTTTGCAAAATTTAAAGGAATTTTACCAGATTTTGAATAGTTAAAGGTATTTTAAGAAATTTTATGGGATATTTAGTAATTTTAAGGACTTTTAAGGAATTCCAGGGACTTTACAAAATTTCAGTGGAGTTTCAGAAATTATAAGAGATTTAATCAGATTTCTTGGAATTTTGAGTAATTTTAAGTAATTTTATGAAATATCGATTGATTTTGCAAAATTTAAAGGAATTTTACCTGATTTTGAATAGCTGAAGGCTTATTAAGATATTTTATTGGGTATTAAGTAATTTTAAAGTCTTTTAAGGAAATTTTAAATACTTGTAAGATGTTATTAATAACATATTAACTTACTTTGAGAAATTTCACGAACTTTCAGAGGATTTTCAGGAATTGTAAGAGATTTAATCAAATTTCTTGGAACTTTGAGTAATTTTTTTAAAGAATATCAAGTGAATTTACGAAATTTAAAAGGATTTCACCAAATTTTGAAGGATGATAAAGGCATTTTAAGAAGTTTTATGAAATCTGAAATTATATTAAGAATTACAAAATACAAGGTTTTAAATTTCATCCTACATTGCTAGTGCCCTCAAAAATTTATCAAAATGTAGTTGAAAATTTGTTTAATAGGAGATGGCAGTACTCTCTTCCACGACGGCGTGCGCGGCAATTACATCGCATACAACATCGACAAGTAACGTAAATAGTACTGGACTACCTGGAGGAACTTCCACGGAAAGTCATGGTTCATCTTTTGCCGATAAAATTCATGGACTCACTGAAAAACTTCAAGCACTAGGACATCATAGGACGGACAGCGAAGCTTCTGCAAAGGGCCGAACAGGTACATTTTTTCACTTACTCGACATCAGTATGAGAATTTCTTTTTTCTTTGAATTCGGTAAAAGACATTTATTTAAAAAATATTTGGGAAAATTAAGATAAGTTATGTATAACAGTTTGAGATTAATAAAATTCTCTAATCTCATTTATTTAAAAGAAAGATTTAATCATTTACTCTAGAACTCTATATATAGAGACCTTTTTTATGTCATAAATTCATAAAATATCAACTTTATTCTTTATCAAGCTAAAATGCGAAGGATTTATTTCCATCATGATGATTTTGCTTTGACGGCTAATGAAAGCCGAGGCAATTAAAAAAAATATGAGAGAAAACACCGATTGTTGTTGGAAAAGAGAAAAGATTCCCCGGTGAATTCATAAAACTCGTATTATTAATCGACCCTGGAGACTTTACTGTACATATTGATTATTGCTAATAATGGAGTAATACAATTAAAACACGAATATTACCTGAGTGTATACATTTAGATTATTATTCATTTGTTATGAATATTCATTATTAAATTTTCCTTGAGGCTTTTCGATATCTACGTTAATGGATTCCTTGTGCATTATCAACAATCGTAATGCAATATATATGCTCTACATGTATCGTAATAATATGCTATTATAATAGGATACGTTGAATTATCATATTTTCATATTATTCTAGATTCGCCAAAAACATATTGCAAATTATTAGCTGAAGATAATTAGATAATTAATATACAGGATGTCCATAAATATATTTCCAAACTGAATTATTTGGTATTTTTAAACTAAACAACATATTTTAATGCAACTTTTTTTATTATTATATATTATACATTATTATTATATATTATTTAATGTATGATATGCAAATAATATTTTACTTGAAAATTGATAAATTGTTCTTCTAAGAATACTTTATACTTTGAGAAACTAAATATTATAGAAATAATATAAGTTATGCATATAAATTGGATATTTTTATGTCTTAATTAGAATACGAACTCAGAATCAAGGACTGAATTAAAATTTCTCCTATAGACATTTTTTCCGGGAAAATTGCAGTTTATTCCTTTGAAAGGACATAATAACATAGAAATAAGAAACTCAATGGAATCTCTTTTTACGCCGAGCGCGACAAATATTTTGAAGGAAATTCAGAGAATGCAATTTACGTTTTTTTAATATTCAGGAAGCGTGCATCCCACATTTACAGTGGCTCACACATCCTACAGTTGTCACGATGTACTTGAGAAGAAAAGCACGGAGAGCAGCCCCAGTCATAGTCAGATGTCACGAAACTCCTCTAGAAAATCAAATAATTCCCTACTAGTCAACAACGGAAAATATGACGGTGAGTTTACTGAAAACGATTTTGTGCAATGTTTAAGTACAGGAGTTTTATTATATTTTATGAGATATTAAGTCATTTGAAGGAAAAAGGACATTTATTTGTTTCCAGAAATTTTCAAGGATTTGGTGAAATTATATTTGATTTTCAGAAATTTTAAAAGGTCTAATCAAATTTCATGGAACTTTGAGTAATTTTCAGAAATATCCATTGATTTTGCGAAACTTAAAGGAATTTTATAAGATTTCATAAGATTTTTAGTCATTTTAAAATTTACAACGATATGCTGTTGAATTTTAAGGAATTTTATGGAAAATCAAGAAATATCAAAGAGTATTAAATGATTTTACGAAATTTAAAAGAATTTCAGAAGATTTTGAATAGTTAAAGGCATTTAAAAATATTTTATGAGGTATTAAGTAAGTTTAAAGACTTTTGAGGGATTCAATAGATTTTAAGGGATTTCATGGAATTTTAAATATTTTTAAGATATTTTACGGGATTAAATTAACGTATTTTAAGGAATTTTAAGAGATTTCATAACATTTCATGCGATTTTTAATAATTTTAAGGGATTTTACGATATTTAATAATTTTTGGGATTCAAGGGACTTTACCAAAATTCAGTGGATTTTCAGAAATTTTAAGAGGTTTAATCAGATTTCATGGAGCTTTGAGTAACTTTAAGGAATATAAATTGATTTTGCCAAATTTAAAGGAATTTTAGCAGATTTTGAATATTTAAAGGCATTTAAAAATGTTTTATGAGGTATTAAGTAAGTTTAAAGACTTTTAAGGGATTCAAGAGATTTTAAGGGATTTCATGAAATTTTAAATATTTGTAAGATTTTACGGGATTAAATTAACGTATTTTAAGGAATTTTAAGAGATTTCATAACATTTCATGCGATTTTTAATAATTTTAAGGGATTTTACGATATTTTAGGGATATTTAATAATTTTAAGGGATTCAAGGGACTTTACCAAAATTCAGTGGATTTTCAGAAATTTTAAGAGGTTTATCAGATTTCATGGAGCTTTGAGTAACTTTAAGGAATATAAATTGATTTTGCCAAATTTAAAGGAATTTTAGCAGATTTTGAATATTTAAAGGCATTTTATGATATTTTATGGGGTATTAAGTAATTTTAAGGACTTTTAAGGCATTCAAGGGATTTTACGAAAATTCATTTGATTTTCAGAAATTGTAAAAGGTTTAATCAAATTTCATGGAACTTTGAGTAATTTTAAGGAATATAAATTGATTTTGCAAAATTTGAAGGAATTTGACCAGATTTTGAACATTTAAACGCATTTTAAGATATTTTATGGGGTATTAAGTAATTGTAAGGACTTTTAAGGCATTCAAGGGATTTTACATTTCATGGGTATTTTAAGGTATTTTAAGAGATTTTAACAGACTTCTCGAGATTTTGAACAATTTTAAGTAATTTTGAGAATTGATTTTGCAAAATTTAAAGGAATTTTACAAGATTTTGAATAGTTAAAGGTATTTTAAAATATTTTATGGGATATTAAGTTATTTTAAAGACTTTTAAGAGATTCAAGGGATTTTACGGGATTTCATGGAATTTCAAATACTTGTAAGATGTTTCACGGGATTAAATTAACTTATTTTGAGGAATTTTAAGGGATCTTATGTGATTTCATTGGATTTTCAGGAATTTAAAGAGATTTCTTCACATTTCATGGGATTTTAAATAATTTTGAGGGATTTTACGATATTTGATGGGATATTGAGTAATTTTAAAGACTTCTAAGTTATTCAAGAAATTTTACGAAATTTCAGTGGATTTTCAGAAATTGTAAAAGTTTTAATTAGATTTCTTGGGACTTTGACTAATTTTTAGGAATATCAAGTAAATTTACAAAAATTAAAGGATTTTCACCTAATTTTGAAGAATAATAAAGGCATTTGAAAGAATTTTATGAGACTCATGGAGATTCCTGAAATTAGATAAAGAATTACAAAATTTTATATTTCAAGAATTAAAAATTTTAAATTATTATTATTTATTGAAATTGAATAAGAATGAAAAAAAAATATTGGGCGTTGGTCTCTTAAAATTCTTAGACTTCTTGAAATTCTTTAAAATTTGTGAAAATATCTAAAAATTCTTAGAAATCCTTAAAAATTCTTCAAAATATTTTAAAAATCACAAAAATTTCTTAAACTCCATAAAAGTTTCACTACTATAATGATTTATATATCATTATAATAGATATATACCCTTTATATACTTTAAAATTCATTAAAATGATTAGAAATCTCATCAAATTCCATGAAATCCTGTAACATTACTCAAAATCTTCTAAAAATCATAAAAATCTCCTGAATACTCTTAAAATCACTCAAAAATCGTCAAAATTCATTACAATACGTTAAAATCACTGAAAATTTCACACAAAACCTTCCAAATCTTTTTAAATTACTCCAAATAATCGCTTATGTTTGATAGTACACAATTTTAAACTCTTATATTTCAAAAACTTTCTAATATCGATTTGAGTTTATTCACCCTCTCTACATAAAATTTACGTGAAAACTGAAGATATAAAATGTTTGCCAGTAATTTATATAACTCGTTATTATTGATTTTACTCGTTATAAAATCCGTACCATATATATGTAATATAGAAACCTTTACACAACAAAGTGAAAGGTATATTGGATAAGGAAAACAAAGATTCAACTAACTGAAACGTATATGTGTGAAAATACATGAAACAATTGTCAATAAATTATATCTGGGGTCAGATTACATCAAGATTGGGTGACAACAACGATAGGGTGACAACAACCTTAATCTCAAAAATCCAGAAAAGATGAAAGGTCATTGCCATTAACTACACGAAACTGAACTTAGGAAACTAAGAGCTTGTGGTAGTATGTAAACACTGTCTGCAATCGATTCTAGAGGGGTTCATATAAAGTTTTCTAAAGATCACTATTAAGGAAGTATTTCGATCGAGTATTTCATTCTTAGGTTTCTCTGGCCATAGTTAACGACTAACGTAAAAAACTCAATTAGAGGCACTAACTTGCATCCTAATTAATTAATTATATAGAATACTTCAGCTCTAAATTAATTCCAAGGGAGAAAGCCACGCCCGACTCATTTGTCGAAAGAGCCTTCATCCCCTTTCCTGTAATATGTACATTCCTCGCATATATATATATATATAGACAAGAGTAAACATGAAAAGGGTTAATACACGAGAGGATTCGAGTGACGAGGCTTTTCGTGATGGTGTAAAAGTTCTTTTCGAAAGCCTTCATCTCAGCCTCAGTGGTGCGAGTTTAACGATCGAGTTACACTTGTGGGTTCCATCTTTAGTTTATTTATGTTATCTAGATTCTATAATACTAGAATTTCCGGAATTGGTTTGAAGTTTCAGAAGCCTGTCTAGTCTGGCGATTTTCTAGACATTTATTGGAATAATAACAAAAAAAAGGTTTTCACCGTTTCCGAAACTCGAAATTTTTGTTTATTAAGTATTAGAAGCAATTTTAGAGAATTTAGAGAGAAATTTGCAAAAAAATTTTAATGATTTTAAGGAATTTCAAGAGATTTTATAAGATTTCAAAAATTATAAAAGGATTTATAGGAGATTTATAGTAATTTTAAGGAATTTCAAGAGATCTTTTAAAAAGTTGTAAAGAGTTGACAATTTTTTTCAGGGATTTCACAAAATTAATACATTTTAACTGATTTTAGGGAATTTCAAGAGATTTTAATTAACTTCAAGGAATTTTTATATATGTTGAACAATTTAAAAATATTTACAGAAGATTTAAAAGTCTTTAAAGAATTTCAAGTAAAGGATTTTGGGGGATTGAAATTCTTTGCAATCACTTTTCACTAAAATCTCTTGAAATCCCTTGAAATTCCTTAACGTGACATAATATTAAGAGTGTTGGAGCCAAGTTCTAATCTGAAAATTCGATTTCTTCATTTTACTCAAAAAATATTAAAATTATAATTGTTTCCTTCTATAAAATTAATTAATTTTTAACCAGAATTATGCGCACAGAGCCAGAAAAAATCTAATTCAAATATTTTTGATGTAAAATAAAAATATTGAACATTGAAGTCAGATTTTGAATTCTTCGTTTTATGCATCAAATATCGAAATTAAATATTTTTCCGCTCTGTACGCAGTATTATATTTGAAAAAAGATTAGTGCTACAGAGAGAAAAAATATTTATCTATAATTTTTGTTGAATAAAATGGAGAATGGAATTTTGAGCTTAACACTTGGGTCCAACGCCCTTAAATATAATATTTAACATAATATTAAACATAATAATAAACATATTAATTAATAATATGTTATCAATAATATTATTATTAATTAATAATTCATAATAATAATAATAAATATAATAAGTAACATAATATTAAACACTATCTGTAGAAATTTCTAAAAATCTCTGAAAATATTTTTTTTTGTAAATCTTTAAAAAAACTTTTGAAAATCCAAACTGTTTTGAATTCTTTTAAGAATCCTTTAACATTTCTTAAGATATATCTTGATATTCCCTAAATTACTTCAAAAATCACTTAAAATCTCTATAAAATCCCTTGAAATTGAAATTTCTTAAAAACCTGGGCAACACTTATATATAAGATCGAAAATCAATTCCTCGAATCTTGATTTATAAATAATAATACTTCGAAATCGGAAAAATATCACTCTCTACTTTTACATTAGATGTTCCTTTTTAAATCTAGGAAAGTTGAATGACGTATCAGATTGTAGCTTAATTTCCAATTTCGAAAGTGCCACTCAAAGCAACTGGCGTGTTCTTCTGCTTTAATATTTAGCCCCATAGTAAATTAATTAATTAATTAACCCCTTCGTAAATTTACCGAAATTTATAATTCCCGAAATTGGAAAATGATATCAAATTTAAAATCGATATTTTCCTTTTATCGGAAAGAGTTGGTAATATACACCATTCTCTTCGTGTTTTAATAACGAAGAGAATGATGTATATAACATTTCGTTTTATTAGTTTTTTAATTAATTAACTTTGTTTCAAACGGCTTTTAAGTGACTTGAAATTGTAGGGAAAAAAAATAATCGCAAAAGTGTTTTTTGCCCTCGTCCTTTAAAATTTTACGAAAAACTTCGAAAGCCTTTTCTAGAAAATTATTTTTATTTTCAAAATAATTCTCGAAATCAAATTGAATTGAAAAACGTGAAATGAAACTGATTATTACATTACATAAGCTGAATCAACTTTTGTTTAAATAAAATTTTGAAGAAACATTTGAAACAAAAGTTTTGGAGGTAAATTTTAAGGAAAACTTTCCAGAAGAAGTTTATAAGTTTGAGAATTTTGAAATTTATTTAAAATTTCTATAAATTCCATTTTAATTTAATTTTAATGGTATTTTATTTTATGAAGTATAACTTTCGGTAAATTTACCGAAATATGCACCGATCTTGGTTTCAATGTTGAGGGAAGTAAAAGCGATGCAGAAAACAGAGACTAGAGAAATAAGAGTTGGAACAAGTCCAACTCGGAAGAGTTTCGGGGATTAAAAAAAAGTGAACTTTTATCTGTCTCGAAAAAACTAAATTGACAATAGAATCAGAACTTTCTATTTCAACCCTATCACTTCCATTAAAGTTTTATCAATCCCTCAGAAATTTCCGATGAAACTTTTCTTTGGAAGAAATTCAATTTCATTAGAGCGGATTAATACTTCCATTTGTTTCCAATAAATTTCATCTTATCTCAGATAAGAAGTTTATTTGCCTTAAATTAATTCTCGTTCAACAGAAAAGTAGTGTCAGAAAATAAAGAGACAAACGATTAATTACCGATTTCTTAATTCTTAATTTCTTACTTCTTAATTTCTTAATTTTTAATTTCCTAATTTTTAAACTTTCTTAAAATTCTCCCCAATTGTTTGTATGACTTTTATCACTTTTATATAACTGATATAAAACTTTCTGAAGTACTTATTTTCTGAAGATCTTTCTGAGTAAAATTTCAAAGGAAGATTTGAGTAATTTCGATTTGTTATTGGACTGTTTGTGACATTCGTGGAAAGTTTTGTTACTGTTCGTGTCGGTTTGAAATTTTGATGGTGCATGATAACTAAATACATATAGTTGTAAGTTGAGGGAAGAAAAGATATTATCTGTAGAAGCTGCCATACCCGCAGGTGCGATCGCAGGATCGATACTATATTTCTGCGCTGTGCTCTACTTATTAGATAAGTTTCCGTTTCTATATAAACTTCAGCCATTGTACTGCTAAAGACCGAGCATTCCTCTCGAGCTTCAAAATAATTGATGCGATTAATTTATTGAGACAGCCAAAACACTCAATCCCAGGATGATATATAGACCTTAAGGATTTTGAATGAGTTAATTATGGCTCTTGGTGCTTTATCTTAGTATAAAATCAATAGTGAAACATAATTCCATGATAATATCTATATATATTATATATATTTAAACATTGTCGAACGAGTTCATATCACAAAATTTGAAATCAAAATTGTATTATACACAATCAAACTCAGTTTATACAATTCCAAACGTTTACACAAATAGGAAACCTCACAACGTCAGAAGTTGTTATTCCGGACTTATTTAGTAAACGTTCCAAATTTATGTGGGGGCCAACGTAGGGAAACTTTTACGAAACCTTTGGCCTTTCAAACATGGAAAGGTCAAAATTTAATTAACTTTATAACAAGTAATAATCTTAAAAACATCAGAATTTGTTTTTTTGATACATACGTAATTAGGTTGAAGTTTCAGACGTCTAGTCTGACGAAGTTTTATTTATTTTTTTTAATTTTATATTTATTAGATTAATAATATCAAAGTAAAAGATACGAAAAATATTCTTTATTCTTTATTATTTACTAGCAGAAATTTACACGAATTTCCCTGGGATAAGAGACTTTAAGTGTCAAAGGAAAACGAAGGGAAATAATAATCTCTTTTAATTCGTTGAATTTCAAAGAATTTTAAGGGATTTCAAGAGAATTTAATTAATTTTTAAGCATGCAACTTCAAAGGATTTTCAAAATAGTTCAAAGTAATTTAAGGATATTCTAGAGTTTTCAGAAGATTTCAAGACATTTTAAGGTATTTAAGCAGATTTTATAAGTGACTTTAAGGAATTTCAAGGAATTTATTCTAATTTAGAAGAAATCAATCCCTTAAAATATTTTGAAATTACTTGAAATTCTTTAAAATCTTTAAAATTATCGGCAAATGTCTTAAAATCGTTTGAAATATTTCAAAATTCCATGGAGATCATTAAAATCTCTTGATATATCATGAAATCTCATAAAATCACGAAATATTATAAGATCCTTCAATATTTCTGGAAATCCAAATTCTAATAAAAAGAAACCTTGAAATCCTTAACAAGTCCTCAAAATTACTTAAAATCTCTTCCAATCCGTTAAAGTCTCTTTAAATTTCTTTAAGAAATCTCTGAAAATCACCGACAACCCTGGGTAAATTTCTACCAGTGAATAAATAAAAATGTTGTGTTTTTATTTATTTACTTGGCAGACATTTAAAAATATTTTTATTCCAATGAATATAAAAATAAAAAATCGTCAGACTAGACGTCTAAAACTTCAACCTAAGACATACGTAGCTGAAAATGAGTAATTGATTGAAATTTAGAAAGTAAACAGTAAATCTTCAAATTTACCTATATCTACCTGTATTTCTAATCATCTCTCAAGTTCACAACATCTTTTGGCATATTTACGTTTCACTGCGTTTCCGTCTACAGAAACACATTGCCCTAAAATAGAACAACTTGTGTCATTCAATTACGTTCGTAGTCTAAGCGGATTACGTATAGTTTATCCTAGCAATCGTTAATCGTTCTCAGTCTCGCTTCCAATATACGAGCAACAAGTGCTTTGATACTTGAGTCTTGATTGCTTAAAAGTAGACATAAATCCACTGAATTATGTGTTTACAATAATTATTTTAAAACGTAAAATGATTTTATAAAATAAAAAAAAATTAAAAGAGATTGTTCAAAATGACTAAGTATTTTTTATTTGATTTCAGAGATGAGACATCTTGTTAGGAAGCAAAGCACGATAGACGTTCATTCAGTCAAAGTCAGCTTGAAAGATATTGTGTGTTATCTTTCACTCCTGGAAGCTGGGACACCAGAGGACAAATTGGAATGTAAGTTTTAGTGTAAAATATTAAATTTTCAAAGCTGTAAAAAGTCGAAAACCTAGGGTTTATATATAATATTATTATTATATTATATTGAATTGAGTTTTAATTCAGTTAAAATCAGTTTTGAATTTTAAAAAAATGAATTGAATATTTTTTAATTCTTTTGTATCCTTTAAATTATTCTGAATCCTTTTGAATTCTATGCAATTCTATTACCTTTTTTTTAAAATGAGTTTACTACTTTTTATAAATTTATTACTGAAAGTACTGAATTTCTGATTAAGGGCGTTAGACCCAAGTGTTAAGCTCAAAATTTCATTCTCCATTTTACTCAACGAAAATTACAGATAAAAAATTTTTCTCTCTATAGCACTAATCTTTTGTCAAATACAAGACTGCGTGCAGAGCGAAAAAATATTTAATTTCTATACTTTTTGTATAAAACGAAGAATTCAAAATCTAATTTCAAAATCCAATATTTTCATTTTATTTAAGAAATATTTGCATTCGGTATTTTCTCGCTCTGTACGCATAATTCTAGTTAAAAATTGATTAATCCTACAGAGGGAAAATATTCCATTGTTAATATTAGTTAAGTAAAATGAAGAAATCGAATAACACCCTTAAAATCATAAATTTTCATTAACATTTTTAATTTTCTTTCCCTTCATTGCTACTTTATTGTCGAGAATAGTTAAAATTCCTCTAAAAGAAAATTACTGTTAGAGAGTTTAGAAATGAGGGCAAACGTCGACTTTGATGTTCACCTAAAAGTAAAACTGAATGGATTTTTGTGAATGGTGGTGTATAAGTATTGTAAAACATAGCGTGTCAGTGGATCATTGTGGCCTTTGAATACCTCGTAATTTCAACTTGTTGCTGACCAAAGCACGTGAATTAAGCCATACTGTTTTTATTTTTTCAGTTATGTTCAGACTCTACGATACAGATGGTAATGGAGTTCTGGATACAAATGTGAGTATAATTAATTATTTTGTTCTATACTTCTTTTATGATTAAACTTCACAAACATAAAATTACTTATTATATCACAGAATATATCTTTTATTAAATTTTAATTTCATCATAATATGAATTTTATGAAATATTTATGTGAAAGATAAATATTCCATAAATAAAGTATGGAAAAATGCTACTTATACAAGTTTGTCCTTCAGACAAGAAAATAAAAAGCCACTTTGTTAGCCCAAGATTGAATTATATTATACGGGCGCGGCGATGAATCGACAAGTAGTAAAAAATAGTTTCCGTCAGCCAAGGACTGATAGACATAGAATTGATCTACTGTAAATCTAGAATATTTATAAAGATTAAACATTAAATATTAAAATTTTGAACTTCTTTCTTGAATTCAATTCGATTTCTGATTTTTTAATATTATTTGTCTGCAGGAGACGGATTGCATCGTAAATCAGATGATGAATGTTGCTGAATATTTGGGATGGGATGTCTCGGAATTGAAGCCGGTGAGTTTGTGCTTAAATTAAAATTGTATTGAATCTTTTCAATGCAAAAAGCAACTTTTAATTTTTTTCTCCTCGACGGTAATAAAATCAAGAGTTTTCCTCATTGTCTGAGACTCTGAGGAAGCCTGGCAGCGACTAACGAGAATTGATTAAGGCTTAAAGGAAAATAAATTAGCTTTTCTTAACCGAGTCTCTTTTCCAAAGATAAAACTCTATCGAAGTTTGAAGAAAAAATTAGGAGAGGTTTTTTATAAAAAAAAAAAAAACAGAAAAGTTTTAGTATACTAAAACTTTTCTGCATGAGGAGATTTCTTTGTTGAAAGTTTGTTCTTTATAAAAAACAAGATTTTTTAGCAATTATAAATAAAATGCTTTTCATATTCTAATTATTAATTAAGTTTTTGAAATTGTCCTTCAGTTGATGAAGGAGGACAATGGCCATGCAATTTTTTATTATAAATCTGTTTGTCCAAAAGATGGAAATGAAGGAAGGTAAATGTGAAATCACGATGCTTTCAGATTCTGGAGGATATGATGGTAGAGATAGATTACGATGCAGATGGAACAGTTTCATTGGAGGAATGGAAGAGGGGTGGGTTAACGACAATCCCTCTTCTTGTTCTATTGGGTTTGGATTCTCATGTTAAAGAGGATGGAAATCATCTCTGGAGACTGAAACACTTTAGTAAACCAGCTTACTGCAATCTCTGTCTCAATATGCTAGTCGGTCTTGGCAAAAAAGGACTTTGTTGTGTTTGTAAGTTTCGCAGCATACTTTTTTTGACAAAAAATCTTTATAGAGCTTCTGTAATTCTATAGATCAACAATAGACTGATCCTTTTTTAATCTAAATGGAAATTAATTTAATTTTTATATGGTAATTGATTAGAGTTGATATTGAAAAGGATTTTTTGTTTTAGTTTGCAAGTACACCGTACACGAAAGGTGTGTTCAGAGAGCACCAGCATCTTGTATAGCAACATACGTAAAGAGCAAAAAGACTTCTCAAATGATGGTTCACCATTGGGTCGAGGGAAACTGCCATGGAAAATGCTCAAAATGTAAAAAGACAATAAAAAGTTATAATGGAATAACAGGCCTTCACTGTCGTTGGTGTCAATTGACAGTGAGTATGATTATATTCTTAATTTATGTATAATAAGTAACTCTGATATCTAATTGGATTGAAATTTCAGACGTCTAGTCTGACGAAGTTTTTATTTTGTTTTATTTTTTATATTTATTATTTTATTAGATTAGGAATATAAAAATATCAAATAGAATAAGCATTAGCTTTACCAAAAACATTAAACGGAAAAAAATAGTTATATGATTTAAAATCAAAGAATATTGTTAAGGGCATTGGACCCAAATATTAAGCTCAAAATTCCATTCTCCATTTTACTCAATGAAAATTGAAGATAAATATTTTTGCATAAAACGAAGAATTCAAAAACTGACTTCAAAATTCAATATTTTCATTTTATTTAACAAATATTTGAATTATAAATTTTCTCGCTCTGTGCGCATAATTTTAGTTAAAAATTGATTAATTCTACAGAGGAGGAAAAATTTCATTTTTAATATTTGTTAAGTAAAATGAAGAAATCGAGCTTTTAGATTGAAACTTGGCTTCAACACCCTTAAACAGAGCGGAGCCGAAAACCTTTTTCTCTACCAACTAATTTTTTAAATTCCGTTTCCATCTTGCTTTTCCAACTTCTTGTTACAAATTCTTTTTCCAGCCCAGGGGCGCACAAACCATGTGTGATTTTTGTCTCATTTCAAACCGAATTAGTCTGAGTTTAATCAATACAAACTAATTGTCCAATTATGCTGAAACAATACCCCATTATCTAAACATTGAAACTTAATTATGTTCCAGCTTCACAATAGATGTGCATCGCAGGTACGAGCAGAGTGCAACCTAGGGGAACATGCAGTCCATATACTACCGCCCACGGCTATTTGTCCTGTTGTTCTCGACAGGCAAAGATCCCTCTCGAGAGATAGCAAAAGGGGAAGCAAATATGGTCAAGATTCCTCTTCAGTCAGTTCTGTACGTATTTTTCTATTCTTATTAGTTTTTGCAATCGTTTTATTAAAAAGATTCAGAGGATTTAAAAATGTTTTCAAGATTTTTAAAA
Source organism: Synergus japonicus (assembly GCA_900474275.1). NCBI lineage: Eukaryota > Metazoa > Arthropoda > Insecta > Hymenoptera > Cynipidae > Synergus > Synergus japonicus. Next base: position 39,922 of record UCOH01006365.1, read on the forward strand.
GTACCCTGTTGAAAGTAAAAAGATAGATTTGAAATACTTCTAATTCCTTGTCTAATTTTAGGAATTTCAATAAGTTTCAAAAAATTACTTAAAATCCCATGAAATCTCATAAAATCCCCCAAAGTTTCTGAAAATACCAATAAGTTTCGTAAAATCCTTTTAAATTCTCTAACAATATTCAAAATTCCATAAAATCTTATTGAATCACTTAAAATTCCTTAAAAGTTCTTAATATTCTATAAAATATCGTTCAAGATAAAGATTGCCTATCTCTTGTGCTAGAAACTCATTAGTGTCCTATTAACGAACCTTGAATGCACTTTCAATAAACTGAATGTAAATTTATTCGGGCGAGAGAAGAGAGAGTCTCTGAACCTAATTAAGTCTTTAGAGTTTTACCACTGAATACTTAATGATTATTCCCCAGGGTGGCTTTCTCACATGCAATACCTCGACCAATCAGCAACCAGCCATGTCTTTTCAAATTACACCACCACCGAATACGTTACCGCTTCTGGTATTCATAAATCCAAAATCGGGTGGAAGGCAAGGGGAAAGGATGTTGAGGAAGTTTCAGTACATTTTAAATCCGAGACAAGTTCACAATTTAGCTATCGGAGGTCCTATGGCTGGCCTCCAGCTATTTAAGGATGTTGAAAATTTTAAAGTCATCTGCTGTGGTGGGGACGGAACCGTGGGATGGGTTCTTGAAACAATGGGTAGGTTCCTAAAATTCAAAATAAATAATTAATCATAAATAATTGAAAATAAAATAATTAAGGGCGTTGGACCTAAGTGTTGAGCTCAAAATTCCATTCTTCATTTTACTCAACAAAAATTATAGATAAATATTTTTTGGTTCTGTAGCGCTAATATATTTTCAAATATAAGACTACGTATAGAGCGAAAAAATATTTAATTTCTATACTTTTTGTATAAAACGAAGAATTCAAAATTTAATTTCAAAATCTAATATTTTCATTTTATTTAAGAAATATTTAAATTCGGTATTTTCTCGCTCTGTACGCATAATTCTTGTTAAAAATTGATTAAATCTATAGAGGGAGAAAAATCCAAATTTGATATCTGTTCAGTAAAATGAAGAAATCGATTTTTTAGATTTTTAAATATATTTATTACTTTTTTTGTTTATTTTTTAAAAAATATATTTATAGACTCACTGTAGATAATGAAAACTTTTAGCTACTATTTAATATTATTTCTTTTTAGATCGTGTACAATTTGAAAATCAACCAGCAGTGGGTGTAATTCCTCTGGGAACAGGAAACGATCTAGCAAGATGTCTTCGATGGGGTGGAGGCTACGAAGGAGAAGCTATTTACAAAGTTCTGAAGGTAAAAAAAGTCAAATGATTTCATAATTGTACTTAAGAATCGTAATACGTATATGTATGCTATATATTTTTAATTTAAAATCTATAAATTATATGCTAACTAAAACTTAAACAAGCTTGAAAATCTGGTAGTTTTTTGCATTGCAAAAAATTTTGATTTTTTGAAAATTTTACACTAGTGGTGCTCCTTAATCTTTTGAAGGCTCATTATCATTTGAAGAGATTTGAAAAGATCCAATTTCCATTTTTCATTGAAAAATTAACTACATTCCCTTTCATAAAATTTTAAGCTAATAATTTAATCAATGAAATCCGTTTGTGTGCTGAAACTGCTGAAAAGAAACTAAGTGACTGCTCCTTACTCATTAGTCTCCTTTTTCATAATTAATGGAACTAGTTAGCGTTCAAAGAACGAAACGAGAGCCTAGCAAAGGCACAGTGAGGCAAAAAAATGTTTTTGGACAAATAATTGATATTTGCTAACATTATTAACATTAAAGTAATATAAATGTTTGTTTTTTTAAAACAGAAAATAGAAAAAGCAACTCCAGTGATGATGGATCGATGGCAAATCGAGGTCACGGATCAAAAAGAGGAGAAAAAACCAAATCAGGACTGTATTCCCTACAATATCATTAACAATTATTTCTCGGTGGGGGTTGACGCTGCGATTTGTGTCAAGTTTCACCTCGAAAGAGAGAAGAACCCTGAAAAGTTCAACAGTAGGATGAAGAACAAGCTCTGGTACTTTGAGTACGCAACTACCGAGCAATTCGCTGCCAGTTGCAAGAATCTTCATGAGGATCTCGAAATTATCGTGAGAATTGATTACATTTTTTCGAAATAACTAAGCTCTTATGAAATTGATAAAATCGAGCTTGCTTGAAGGAATTTCTTTGATAAGTTTGTTTAAAAAAATTTTTCTAGTGTGATGGTGTACCTTTGGACTTGGCACACGGACCTTCACTTCAAGGGGTTGCTTTGTTGAACATTCCTTTTACACACGGGGGTTCAAATCTCTGGGGTGAGCATCTTACGAGGCATCGACTTGGAAAAAGAAAGAGCAAGAGACCTGATAAAGAATTGAGTACAAGTAGTTTCAATTCTGTAGATCTCACTGTTGCCATTCAAGGTATGATAAAATCTATCCTTTTCAATATCTACTATTGTATCAGTATTAAGCTCAAGATTCTATTCTTCATTTTACTCAACGAAAATTTTAGATAAATATTTTCTCGCTCTGTGCGCATAATTTTAGTTAAAAATTGATTAATTCTACAGAGGAGGAAAAATTTCATTTTTAATATTTGTTAAGTAAAATGAAGAAATCGTATTTTTAAATTAGAACTTGGCGCTAACACCCTTAATTGAATTGCAAAAAGGTCGACTGACTCATAATTTGAATATTCTTATCCAGATATAGGAGATAACCTGATCGAGGTGATTGGATTGGAGAATTGTTTGCACATGGGTCAAGTCAAAACTGGACTTAGGGCTTCCGGTAGAAGATTAGCTCAGTGTAGTAGCGTTACTATTAAGACTTTCAAAAGATTTCCGATGCAGATTGACGGAGAGCCCTGGATGCAAGGCCCGTGTACAGTAAGTCAAAAAGTCGTTGATATAAAATAATTTTTACCATCAACAGAGAGTCAAAACTTTCGATTAAACATTCTTAATTTACTTTTCTATTTTTAGATTCACATAACGCATAAAAATCAAGTTCCGATGCTGATGGCACCGCCCCCAGATAAAAGAAAAGGCTTCTTCCGTTTTTTGAAGAGATGAACACGTCATATAAGACGCGCGAATCGCGTCCACCCTCTCCAGGAAATCTAAGCTTTTTCCCCAATTTCTTTTTAGTCCAGCCATCACCAAAAATAGCCACGTTCACCTGTCGTAAATTATTATATGTATTATAAAAATTATAATGCGAAGCGAAATTTTTCGTACGTCCGGAATAATTCTTTTAGCGCTCTTATAAATTGTTTTAAGAGACTGTTGAATTGAGTAGCAATGTCTTTATGTACAGTATTTTCGAGATTATATTCGAGATTGTAGGATTATTAGACGCGTGATAGTTACTAGGAAGGCTCGTTTTCAGTTTTATAAAGAAAGAGGATTTTTTTTCAAATATTTTAAAATCCCACTAGAAATTACCGCATTTATTTAAATTTAAATTACATTTAAAAAGAATTAGAAAGAAATTTAGTTGCAGGTATAAAGTATAATAAAATAATTTAAAATAAGAAATTCTAATTCTAAAAGTAGTAGAAAATTTGAGAAACCGAGCCTCCCTCTTTTGTCCATAATCGATCTGCAAAAATATTTTCATAGAATTGTAAATGTCTAAATATAAATACTAAACACGTTGGCAAATGTTGCTGTGAGTAGAAAAGTACGTATGTGATGTAGAAAGAGAAGTCTAATCTGATTTGTTGAAAGATAAGAGATATAGATTTCACGTAGGAAAATATAATTAAGTTGCAATGAATATTATGTCAAATTAATTATCGTTTAAGGGTGTTGGACCCAAGTGTTGAACTCAAAACTCCATTCTACATTTTACTCAACGAAAATTATAAATAAATATTTGTTGAGTGAAATGAAGAAATCGAATTTTTAGATTAGAACTTGACTCCAACAACCTTAATTTGAAAATCTACAACTGTAGAGACTCATGTAGCTATGAACATCTACTTATCTCTTATTTTCAGAACCTAATATACTCAGTAAAATAAAAATACAGTTATTAATATGTAATTAATAGTCGACTTCTCTGCCAACGTCCAACATACGTTTCGTAAGACTCTCTACTGACAAGTTTAGTAAATCCTGGTAAAAAAATTGGAACATACTCTTAATTACAATTAATTAAGTTATAAATATTTTATTAAGAGAACACCGACGTGCGTGTTTCTGTCACATCAGGAAGTCTCTAGTCATTTTTTATTCACCGCAATCTTTTAATTTAGATTATACTTAATTTTTATACAATCATATTATTTATTATGGGTTTTAGACATTTATATTTATTTTTATACATACTTTTGAGTGCAAAATGTTAAAAATTGGTAACAGGAATGATAAGGTACGAAATACGTTCAACACTTTTTCTAAATCAAGCTTCATATAGGTCCCTGAGTTTATTTTAAGTTTGCATATATATAATTTTTAAAAGTAAACGTGCTTTAATATAATAAATATTCAAAACTTTAAACATATTGAATATACAAATTTAAAGCAGATATTTTAAAGTTTTATCTCTAAACTTTGAAAATATTAGTGTTTTTACTGATACTAATTAATATTCTCTTTTAAAAAACTTTGATTCTAGCTTGCGTAACGAATACTCTGAAGCAAATCGCCGGTAATCAAGGAAAAATAGAGTGGTAACAAAAAATGTAAAATCAGTTTTCAAACACTGCCACCTTTAAAAATGTTCATATTCATATCTGTTTTGAATAAAACACATTCTTTTTACTTTCATTTAAAATATATCTTCAAGAGAATGAGAGAAAAAATTTTTGTAAACAGAAAAAGTAAAAATATGGCTATTCCGTGGTATAATTATAGTAATTTTAAATCGATTTTTCCTGCTATAACAGAAAGCGACTGCTAAAGAAAAAAACTCCCATCGTCATGGACCACAAAATGTAACGAGCTTTCCGTCCGTGAAATATATAGAAATGAAATATTTACATTTAGTCATAAGGTTGTAGAGATAATAATTTTTTTCCCGAAAAAAGGCTATTTCTCGCAGTCGCTTCATTTTTGTTTTGCTTGTTTTCGAATACGTCAACACGATTTTTATTATTTTCTTTTACTTACAACTATACCCCTAAATTATTTTTAGCCATTGATAAATTAATTTATCAATATATTTAACAATGTATGTATTTATCAAAAAATCTATTTTTTCCACATCGATAAAATACATATTCCAGACTCTAGAATAAATTCTAGAAGCGTGCATAATAAACTGTTAAAATCCCACAGGGACCAGTTCATTATTTAATAAATATCACTATTTGCAGTACCTATTCATTTCACAGTCTTATTAAAAAGATAGCTTTTTATATGTGTAAAACACTTATCAAAATTTAAAATGTAAAATGGCTAAAATGAAAAAACAATTCAACATAGAATAACTTGCTTCGGTAGATTTATAAAAAAAACGTCAGTGCATCTTTACTGTATGTTATATTAATTTAGTAACAAAGAGAATTTATTATCTGATGAAAAGATAAAAAATATTTAATAATTGTTAATAGGCTCAGCAACTCAAGTTTAAGTCTGAAGTGTTACAGGAAATCTCTGTTACATAATAACCACATTTATAAGAACAACCTCTACTAAATAATTTTAAATATGTATTTTATCTAATTTTGTTTACTTCTACTCCCCGAATATGTATTTAATTTGAATCTGATAGTTTACAATTTTACATCTCAGTACAAATGAGTGTTTTCCTTAATATTATAAGCCTGCGATTACGAAAATGATAATTCTATATCATTGTTGATATTCGTATTATATTTGTCGCATTTTAATAATTTATATAGCGAAATTCTTGCGTATTTTTAGTAAAATTGTAGCCCTACTTACAAAGTTAGGAGGATCGAAATATTACGCTTATAAAAAAGAGGTATACCTATAATAGGTAGGATCTTTAATATATACATATATACACATATAATTATATTGTATATATATATATTTATTTAATTATAAATAGCGCTCGAGTCTAGGAAAGTATCTAAATGGATTTGTCAGCAATGAAAACTCGCCATTTTGCTTATAATTAGTGCGTAAGGCGTGATAATTTTTTTTTCTTTTTCATTCAGTCAGTGTGCTTACTGTTACGATAATAATACCAAAGACCCAAAAAATAGGGAGACATAATTTACGATTTTTGATAAGAGAATCTACATACCAAAGATGGGCAAAATCCACATTGACAAGTTAATTACAAATTATAAAAATGGCTCACTGAGACAAATAGCCAATTATATATATATTATATTATATTATATATATATATATTATATATAATATAGACTATAATTTAATTCACTCTTGTCGACATAAATTAATTAAAAGTATTAATCGGTCAAAAGTTTTCTTTTATCACAAATAAATTATTGGCTTCGCTTTAAATAGTTTATGTCTGCATTTCTGAATCTCATAAATGAATTTTAAACAAAATTTAAATAGTATAAGTAAATGTTAAATTCTAGCGAACTAGAAACAGAGGAAAATTAAATTTCCGCGTCAGTAATTTGTAATTAATTTATAGCAATTTTGCCCGTCGTTATAATACGTATTAATACATGTATGTATACCAACGAATGTGTCAAATAATACGCGAAAGTTCATCAAAATAATTGTCTACGAAATTGAAAAACGGATTTGGATGAAACTCAATGTAGACACAAATCAATCTGTACCTATAAATACGTAATATTCCTTCGATGTCTGCATAAACTTTATGCAAAATGTAAACCTAACATTATTATTATTTATACAGACTTTCAAAATTAAGAATGCAACAGGGTATCTTCTATTTATATTATGTTATTTAAATTACGTTTTGACAAACTAATCAAATCCGACTAATACATCTACTATCTACTTTCAAATTATAATAATTAATTCTTGAAAAAATAAAGCACGTGCCATAAATATTATAAACAGATCTCACGCACGATATTTCTAATATATTAGCTAAATTTACTGCCACATTTTTTTGGGTCTACGTATGTTTGAGCACTACTGCCATTTTTCAATGATATTAGACTTGTAAACAAAAAAAAGCCTGTCAATAGTGTAAAGCGAGTGTCGAGAAAAAACTAATTAACAAATATGTAAATTTACTCTAGAACGAATTATGTCACTCGGGATATTATCATCCTTGAGATGTAAAGTAAATAGATGATTTCATTAATAATTGTTTTTCAATTAGGATTTGAATTAAAGGATGTCAGAAAAATGTACATTAAATTTATTGAATTCCAATAAAAGATATTTGAATTAGGACTTACGTTTTACTTATCCAAATGTAGCCTAATTTGGCGCCCTCGGGCAATTTCTAAATGAAATTTCTAAATAAAACTTGTAAATGAATTTGCAAATTCCTTTTGAAAAGTAAAAACAAAATCTAATACATCCTCTCTGATGAGAATGTAAAAGAAGACTATAAAAAACGTTATAAAAACAAACTTATTTCAAAATCAAAATACTTATTCGAAAGAATTGTATAGTGTTGCCATCTATATCCGGTAGGTCGTTTTTGTGTTGAACTAACCTGTAACCTAACTTTGCCTTAAGTCAAAGATTGTTCTGTCCTTTTCTATCATATTGCACCATCTCTCTTGTCACGTGACCGCAAGAGAGATAGCGCCATATGATAGAAAAGGACAGAACGATCTTCGAATCCAAGTTACAAAGTTACATATCATATAGGTTGAGTTCAGTTCACGATTATTTCCGGTTATCAATGATCGAAATGAACTAAAATGACTAAAGTCACTGAAATCACTGAAATGAACTGAATCTCACTTCTCACTTTCATAGGGTTTGTAGTTTTTCATGTTTTTCATATAGTTTTCCATTTCGGAGTCCAAAAGTTTTAACATGTGTAAATAAATGACGTGTTGCTAGAAATCTTTTAAGTACCGCAATTTAAAGTTTATTTATATATTATGTATAAAAAGGTATGTAAAAATGTATCAGAATTTCAATTTCATTGAAAATTAGCCACTAGGCGTGCCACCGGTTGGGGTTAGAGCTTAGCCTTCAGTCTTCGTTCCGGTTATTTTCCATATAAAATAGAAATATAATTAATATTGTGCAGGTGCAGAATCTTTTGAAGATGATTAAACCTGACGAAGATATCCGACAGCAGTATCCTCAATATCCACAGACTGTGTAAGTTTACAATCAAAATTTTATATTTTGCCATTATTTGCTCTAAAATCCTGAAATTTATGGTTTTACAATTAAGGTTTTCTATAATCAACTCCTGCATTCTACTTCTTTTTTTATGAGATATTTAACTCTTATTTAGATTTTCACATAGATTTCGATGCCTCTATCAAATATTTTTGGTTAGGTTTCATCAGAAATCTTTTATTCTTTTGTACGTTACATGTATATATATATATATATATATATATATATATATATGTATGTATACATACACCCACATCATCCACATCATGCACATATGTAGAAGTACATGATAAAGTACAATAATAAAATTGACATTAATTGTTAGCATTCAATTGAATTTTGTTATTTTGTTTAAAACTATTGAAAATTCTATTCAATTTAGTAAAATAGGTACCGCAGAAACATCTCTAAATTGATATTTTATCAATAATATTAATCCAATTGGAACACCTATAAGATTTCTTTATTTTATAATTCTCTTTTCTTATTTACTTATTAATTTTTCTTATTAATTAACTACTTGAAATGAAATGCTGATGAAGAAAATAAGTGATGTTAAGAAACTCTTGCAGGTAATTTATAGTCCTTATCAGTAAAATTTGAAACGATCTGGTCGAGTTTGTAAACATTGTATGCTCGCCTCTGCGTACGTTCGAAGGCCATTGACTTTGTGGTTTCGATTCTAAATACTAATGAAAAAATAGTTAACACTCAAGGAGATGTATAAATTATTTGTATTTTGTAGGTATATTATTATTTTCAACTCCTTTCCACTTTCTATTTGTCATACAAGTATTCACATTGTACCAAGTACTGTTTGATATTATAATTTGTATCATAAAAAAAATATGTGCTTTTGAAAGAAATATGAGTCTTATTAAACTTTTACCTATAAATCGAACTTTTGAGAATTAAGATCTTTTCTGTTTGTTTACAGGGATTTCAATGGACAAGAAGATCAACATTCTACCGAAATAGTTAGCATCGATGTAACCGTGATCCCTTCCCAAGGTGGTCACCAGCATGGAAGTTCAAAAGTTAAGCTGAAGAACATAGTCGATTTTTCATGGGAACATCGATACTACACTGGCCATCTTTTGGCCGTACACATGTCTGGAAAATACCTTGCCTATGGTATCAAAGGTATATCTTTTAACCTTTTCTTACTTTCTCAATATTCAAACAACTTAATACAGGCAATCAAAATTCAGTAACAAAATTAAAATATAAAAAATCCCTAATTCTATTTTTTTAAATAGCTGGAACGGGAAGTGGTGTCGTTCGCGTAGTAAATAAAGAGCTAGAGCATCGACTACTATTAAGAGGAATGCGAGGTGCTGTTCAGGATTTGGCTTTTGCACATGTTTCGAATGCTATTCTAGCATGTGTAGATTGTTTCGGCACCCTCTTTGTTTACACAATTGAAGCGTTACCTGGGGAATTATCACATACTCTAATATTGCAAGTAAATGCGGAAGATGTATCTCCTACTAGTCACAGAGTTATTTGGTGTCCCTATATTCCGGAAGAGGATGCCGCCGACGGAGACGAGGTTTCTAAGCTTCTGGTGTTAACGAGAGGACCTAAAGCCGAATTGTGGTCAGTCGCTGCTGCATCACGACAATGGACTAAACCTGTGAATGTAATTATCCACATTATCTTTTAGAGTTTTATACATTTATTAAACTTTTATTAAATTAATAAGTATATTTTATTTTTTATTGATTTAGATTACAGATGCTGAAGTTAAAAATAGTGGAGCTGTACTAGAAATTGCAGAACACACCGACACTATTGTCGAAGCTACTTTTAGCCCCGATGGCACAGCTTTGGCTACAGCTAGTCTCGATGGTGAAGTCAAGTTTTTCCAAGTCTATATGTGTGGTCATATCGGACAACAAAAACCGCGATGTTTGCATCAGTGGAGACCGCACAATGGACGACCTATTTCGTCTTTGTTCTTCCTAGATGATCACAAAAACTATCAACCCGAGTAAGTTCTTCCTAATTAGATTTAATTCCTTCGATTTAAAAATTGAAATTACCAAAATATTTTTTCTTTAAGCAGTGCTCAATTCTGGAGATTTGCGATAACCGGCTGCGACAACAATTCAGAATTAAAACTCTGGTCCTGTGAACTCTGGTCGTGTTTACAAACAATCAAATTTGCGCCCACATCAGGCAAGACAGTCACACCCGTCTTGAAAGCCGGTCTGGACCTGAGTGCTGGATATCTACTCTTATCTGATATCTACAATAGGGTTTTGTATATACTAAGCCTAGCAAAAGATAGTGGAGCGGCAGTAGCATGCATCAACACAATATCGGAATTCCTCCTGCCATATCCAATTCTCAGCTTCGCAATTGTAGATGCCGGACAACGAAGAGTAAGGCCCACAGGAGAGTCACTCGAAGATTTGTGTCCTGGTGATGACGAGAATGAAGACCAACTTGTTATTAGAATGTATCTCGTTCAGCCTAAGTCACTTCAAGAGTGCCATGTAGCCTTTAGACCAGCTATGCAAGCTAGCGGAAATTGCTTGATGGATACCCTCACCCATGATTCTCTTGATTATTCTGAAGACCTTCCAGAAATCGGAGCCGTAAATCACAATGGTCTTGTCGAAGTAAATAGCGAAGAAGAACGTACAGTTTCAGCATCGATTGAAGCAGCTAATCCCACCTCGGGATTGAATCTTATGACTCCTGATGCCTTTAGTTCGCCTGCTAAGAAGGAAAATGCTTTGGATTCGAGTGCTAATAGCCCAGAATTGGGTAATGTCCTTTCAGCAAGTCCATCTCTTGCTCAAGCAGTGCATGCATTAAATGCTTCCGAGCCACCCTTAGCAACAAGTGAAATCGAGGAACAGGCTTTGCCGAGTGGTGGAAGTAGCCCTTCTAGAGAAGTGAGGGAAATTCTTTCGCTCGCGGAACCAGAAGAAGTTGATGGTGAAACAAAGGATGACGATCTACCTACAAAACAAGATCCGAATTGGGCAGAACTTTCAATGACATTGATGAAAGATCCGATAGTGCAAAGGGATATTGAACAAAAAGACATAAAACCAGTGATCATTACCGACGAAGAAATAAAGTGGCGTCTTCTTAACGAATGTAAAATTGTTTCCCTTGCCGAAAAATTTGACTCCATGCTTCAAATTGTTCAAGATCAGCGACAGGAACTTTCGGAATTGCGGATGGATATTTCGAGACTGAGAAGCGAGACTCCCATAGGGAATAGAATAGAAACGGCTGTAGCTCGAGCCACTCAGCAACAGACAGCTAATGTAGAACAGACCCTGTATAGTCACATGTCAAGACAACACGAATTTCTGAGTAACTTGGAGAAATCAATCAAGGAAAATATCGAAGCAACTTTACCTCAAGTTTGCAAAAATGCAGTAGAACCATTAAAGACTCAATTTAGATTAGATGCAGCGAAAATGGACGAACATTTGAAATCGAATTTGACTCATTTGATCACCGGAACTCACATGAAGGAAATGATTGCTGTTGTAACGGCTAATGCCGCCAAACCTGCTATCGAACATCTTTTTAAAGAAACTTTTACGAATACTCTTCTACCTGGAATGGAGAAAGCTTGCCAGGCGATGTTCAAACAGATTCAAGACACCTTCATCAAGGGTACGAGAGAGTGTAAGTATTAAATTAAGTATAAATTATATAATACTAAATTAATAACGAAAATGTTACAATGGGAATTGTTTAATTTTTAGATTTGCAAAATGTGGATTCGATAGTAGAAAGACAATGCCAGAAGCGGAATGATCAGAAGGTTGAAGCGCTGGTAGGGGTTGTTAAAGAAGAGTTGCACACTGCACTGACAAGAGGATTGTCAGTTTTACAGGAAGGAACCTTGAGGACGATTCGCGATTCTGTTCGGGAAAATCTTACTCATCATCTGTCAGATATCTCCGGGGTTCGGTAAGAATTTTAACGAATTTTAATATACAACTTTGAAAGCTAAACAAATAAAAAGGAATAATCGAAAATAATTTAAAAATGTTGAAATTCAGTAGAAATAATTCCAATCTATTTTCTATAGATCGAGAGCAACAACACCTGGTCCAGCAGCTCCTGGACTAGCAGATAATCAAGCTAGAGTCCTATCGCATTTACAAAGAGGTCAGTTGAACGCAGCGTTTCAACAAGCTTTGAGTGCAAGCGACCTCAATCTAGTAGTTCTAGTTTGTGAAAAAACGGATCCGGCTCGAGTATTTTCCTGTCCAATGGGAACTCAAGGACCAAGGTCGATTTTACAGCAACCTGTGATACTTTCCCTTGTACAACAACTATCCGCAGATTTAGGACACCGAACTGAGCTTAAACACAGGTAATTTTTTCATAATCGGGAGTTTTTCTTTTTTTAATTTGCAATTATTAACAATTTTGTTTATAGGTGGCTGGAGGAAGCGATCCTTAATCTCGATCCTGCAGATCCAGTGACGAGAGAACACATGGGAACTGTACTAAGCAACTTACAAACCCAACTAGGTCTTTTCGTAGCAGCAAACCCGACTCATCGTTCAGCTCGAGCGATGAAAATGCTCTCAATGGCCACGCGATCATTGTTAAATGAGCATCCATGACCAGCATACGCGTGAGATTATTCGATAAATTCTTACTTTCGTGATAATAAACCAAACCTACAGTTTTCCACACAAGCAATATTAGCAAAAAGATTGCACCTCGCTCGACGTGAACAAGAACGCAATGGAAAGACTTTTTATATTTCAGACTTTTGACTCTTGCACTACTATACCAGTATTTATTTAAAATAATCTATTTTATTTTTAGAAACTTAAAATTTTCTTTTTTCAAACTTTATTTTTTTCTTTTCTATTTATTCGAATTGCAGCAAAAATTATTATTTTAGTTCATACTCTAAGTTTTTACGCATATATTTTTTAGTCAAAAGTGTAAAAATTTGTTCTCATTCATGCATCGAACTCAGTTTTAAAACTAACGTTTTGCGAGAAATATTCTTCTTTTAAAAAATATATTCAAAATTTAGGGACATATTTTATTAATTTTAATCAGAGTTATTTATTTAATTTTCTACATGTCTTCCGTTGCGAACGATTAAAGGCAAAAGATTTATCGTGGATGGGCATTTTTTTAAAGCACTATAGATTCAAAAACGACGAGTTAATAGTTTTGCTCTGAGATATGAAAAATACCTTTATCACTTTATAAGTTTTTTTAGTATTGTATTAAAAGTGTGGGTTTTCACACTAATTTAGAAATATCCTTTTCTTTTGTACTATATTGTATGTTTTAAACATCAGTATTTTCATTACAATTGTTCGAGTTTTTGGTAATTTAGATTTAGGCTCTACCAAAATTTAGTATCTTATTACTTAAACTCCTTTTCACGTTTATCACGAAAGTTTTTTTTGAAAATAATGACGTATTTAGTGAAAATCGTTTGAGCAAAGCTCTTTCGAATCAAGGCAAAATGAAAAAAAATGATTATTCTATAGTTTAATAAATAACATGATCGTTCCCATTTGTTTCGAAAGTAAAAAGTCATGTTTAAAACATAAATAACGTGCTTACATAGAACTGGTTATTGACGTTTGACACGCTAATATTTTATTTCTTTAGATCTAATTTTGATAAAAGAATCCTTCGATATTAATGTGAAATTTATTTTAATTTTTGAGAATAAGAGACTTACTAATGAACAGTAAAATTGCTTTCTTTTTTTTTCTTTCTTTACTTCATTATTTAAAATTTTTTACTGTATTTATGAAGAAAAGGCTTTAATTCTGAAACTTAAAAAAAATTAATTTCATACCCAAACAAAAAGTATCCTAAGGAGATATCAATTAAGGTTTTCATAATAGTTTTCAAGAATATTAGCTGTGATTAGGAGTTATTTCTAAATAAGGGAAAAAACATTGCATTTTATTAAGAAAAAAAAAGACTTAACTGTTGATACTCCCATCTTTTCTCATTTTCTTATCCACTAAAAGATTAGAATTCAATGTAGTCTTTCATTTTTAAAGTCTTGGTTAGAGATTGAACAAAATGTATCAGGTTATACGAAATATTTTTAAATTAAGGGAATGCGAATGCATGAAATGGATAGATAGGTTGAAAGTGCTTTATTGTTTAATGTAAAAAGAGTTTTTTTTTTTAAATATGCAGATCATGGTAGTTCTTTATATAGCGTTAAATGTAAGTTTGTAATATATAGATTTTAAAGTTATTTTAAAATTAAACCCCAAAATATTCGCTGGTACACGAAAAAGGAGATATGAATCCGAGGCTTATTAACGTATTTAATTAATTCAGACCAGCTGTAACTTTTACGTATGTTTAATCAGTCTTTCAAGATATCTCCTACGCAAAAAATATTTCGTTTATATTAGTTATTTAAAAAATGACTGTTGTATAACTTCGAGTGAACTTACAGCAAATACTTATTCTTAATAAATAAAAAGAAGTGTATAATAAAAAAGAATAAACTCATTTCATATATAAAATATGTATATTATAAATATTTATTTTATAGATCTTACATCTATTTATTAAGTAGAAATTTGAGCTTTTAGAGCTTCTTTTACATGACTTGGAAGTTTAACCCTTTTCCTCTTTCTAACTTTCCCACTTGTCTTTGCAGGTTGATTTTCTACATTCTTTTTTTGTTTCTTTTTACAACTCAACGGGTTTGGACCTCCTTTTTTTCGTTTCTTTTTAGGTTTAACATCCGTTTCTCCCAAACCCGATTTTTCTTTAAGAATTTTGATTGTTTGAATTTGTAAATTATTCGTTACTGCTCCATTTCGTAATTCTTCGGCGCGTTTACAACTTACTTCGGATGGACGTTCAAGAGTTGGTGCTTTTTCATGCAAATAAAGGAGAGGAACTCCCGGAATATTCCTAACACGGTCTTGAAACTCGCGATCTTGTGTGGCGATAATATACCTGTGGTTAAAAATAATGTTTTTCGTTAGATCACATTTTTTTTATTTTGTAAAATAAAATAATTTAATCTACACATGAGTTATAAAAAATGTAAATTACCTAGAGGCATTATCATTCCCAACCATTGATTTTAAACATTTTGATCCAGAGACTGAATTTTTCTCGTGTCCACATTTATGTAAAGGAAATTGCTTTACAATCTGTAATGCTCCGTTTAATTTCCTTTCCAAACGTGCTAATTTTTCAGTTTCCAAAATGACACACTGCGTGGTGAGTAGTTTTACTTCAGCTTGGAAATATTTTACTAACTGTTCTTTTATATTGAATTTTGCCTAAATGCAGAAAAGATAAATTTATTAAAAAAAAAGTAAACACATTTTGAACATAACTAATATCAACCTGTATTTTTATTTTACAGTTTTCAGAAGAGCATGCATATTAAAAGGATGAAGAGAATTAAACTAAATCTAAAAGAATATTTTCATTATCTAAGTATATTTTTAATATAACAATAACAAAGGATAAACGAGCATTATTAAGTTTCTAACCTCCAAAGCTGCATACACAAAAGGTCCATCTATCAGAATTTGAAAAGGCTCCCGAAATTTATAATTATTTTTAAAAAAACCTAGATGTTTCTGCACTTTTCTCTGACGGGAGATTTTCATTTTGAATCACAAATTCAATAAACTTCCTTTATTTTGATCCAATTATTCCATCGAATGCTCCAACTTCAATGTTGATGTTGACGCCATGTTGACGCCATGTTGATAAAAAGTAGATTCAACCAGGGTTGGATAGGTAAAATATCTTAGGTAAATTGCATGGTTTTTTACAGTAATTTACTATATAATTTACGTCAAAAACATCAAATTCATATGGAGTTGGGGGGTTTTCTATGTAAAATACGTAATTTACCTAAGTAGAAAACCCTGTAAACGGTCAGACAAAAAACTTCGAGTGCCGCGTTACTACCCAACCCTGGACCACTTCTTCTTTTTAAGGGCCTGTGGGGGAAGGGGAAGTGCAATGACGCTTAAAAATGTAAACAAATAAATATTATGCTGTAAAAATGGGAGTAAAAATGCGTATAGTAAGGAAATTTGTGATGAAAAATTGTAACAACGCTTTAACAAATCATGACGAACATGAAAAATGGAATAGAAATCGTAGAAAAGTGACTTATCATAGGTAATAACATAATTTATTTGAGCGTGTGGTTATGTTTGACTGAAACATTATAAATATAATTAAATTAGTAAATTCTTTATATATATGTTCCAAATTATTTCAATACCATAATTTATTGAAGAACTTCAACGAATTGTTGCATATTTTGAAGTATTTTCTGTTTAACAATGAAGAACAACTTCTCATATAGAAAAACCATTTATTGATAAAATTGCTTATAATTGCGTATATTTATATTATAAATATATAAATATCAGTCTATTAAATAGTTCCAGAAATATTTTACGAGAATCAAAATAGGAGCATTTAATTAGAAACTTTATTTACAAAATTTACACTATCCACTCTTCTCTATACAATAATAGTAAGTTAACTCTGTAATCTTTTTTTTTTACAAAAAAAATCCCCAAATTTTAGTTTCCTCTCATTTAATTCAAGGGAGGATTTCTATCTTGACAGTTTTGCCTTTCGATCTTTGCCAATTAAGAGTTTGCGCATTCCTATGGAATCAATTGGTGAAAAGCTTGACTGAACTGATTGCTGAGAAGCTTTCGTTTTTAATAGTGGCGGAGAAGGTGGAATTTGGCTTAGAGATGATGGAAGAATAGACTGATCGCTCTTTTCAGAAGATTGTGATTGCAGGACTTTTTCATCTTTAATTTGACCAACCTCTGGTTCCCTCGTAAACCTAGGTCCTTGAACTATGTATGGGCCCCATGAATTTTCCATGGTTCCTGTTGATCCAAACATTTGTAAAGATGATGGCCTATCCAGGATTCGAGATAGTGGTCCAGGTTGTAATCTTCGTGGATCGAAATTCGTTCTGCCATTAACTTGCATTTTTTGAATATTCTCCTCACCCTAGAACAATAAAATTGGTTGATCAGTTATTTTTTTACTTTGTTCAATTGTCATACAAAAAACTTAATCAAATTTGGTTAAGTTAAAGTATACACATTTAAATCATAAAATGTTTTAAGGGTTAAAAAGCATCTAAAGTTTTAAACGTTCAACGATTAATGAAATATTTTCTTTTAACCAAAATTTACTTTCAAGTATATTGTAAACAATTTCTTAATATTTTTTAAACTCACTGTTGGAGCAGGCCCAGAAGGACGTAAAATATTGTTCCCTGAAGAAACTGGTGCTGGAGTTGGAAGAAATCCTTGACTATCAGGTTGCACGATCTCAAAATTAGGATTGTAAGAAGGAGCAACAAAAAATGGAATAAAATTAACTGGGGTGTTTTGTGGATTAATTGGAGTGTTTTCAGGATTACTTGGGATGTCTTGAGGTAAATGAGAGAAAACATTTTGAGAATTATTTAGGGGCTCGTTTTGAGAATGACCAAACTTTTCTTGGGACTGGGCTTGAGAAAATGATTTTTGAGGAAATTGAGGCTGAAGCTGAACGTTCATTGGTAAATTTTGAGGATAAATGGAAGGAATGTTTTGAGGTCTATTAGTTGGAAAGTTTTGAGGTATATTAGTTGGAAAGTTTTGAGGTATATTAGTTGGAAAGTTTTGAGGTTTATTTGTTGGAAAGTTTTGAGGTATATTAGTTGGAAAGTTTTGAGGCCCATTAGATAGAAAAGTTTGGGGTGGAGCAAATGGAATGATTGGAGGATATCCTGGAAAAGCCTGTGGTGGATAATTTGGTTGACAAACTGGGAAATAACTAGAAGGGAAATTTTGAGAATAATCAGGTGGAAACATTTGAGGAGGAGGAAATGGAAATGTGGGATAATTAGGGAAAAAGTATGGAGGGTAATTGAGTGGGAGATTTTGGGAATAACTAAAAGGAAAGGTTTGAGGAGGAACAAATGGTAAGGTGGGATAACCAGGGAAAACTTGTGGAGGACAATTCGGGAAAACGTTTGGAGGATAACTGGATGGAAGATTTTGAGGATAATAAAATTGTTGTTGGGTCTGAGGTTGATAAACTGATCCTTGAGGACTTTGAGACTGAATCTCAATAATAGATGGGATGCTCTGTTGTCCTTTTTCTGTTTGAATGTTCCAATTCATAGGGATTTGAGCTGGTAGTGAAGGTTCTTTATAAAAGAATGGAAGACTTGGTATCTCATAATGTGGTTGAGAAAATTGATTATCTGGCTGAAGATTCACGTTTGTCTGCTGTGGCTGTGGAATTTGTTGAGGTTCTTGAGGTATTTGTGGTAGATTTGTAATTGTTGGCATGTCTTCTTTACAAACTTCTATAGGACCTGTAACTCCAGGAGTTAATTCAAAGCAAATTTTCGTGGGAGAAGTATTTGGACCTGGTACTGTTTTACAAGCTTTTTTTGCACGATTTACAGGTTTTAAATCTGTAGCTTTAAATTTTAAATCGTCCTTTAGTTCCAATTCATCCTTGAGTTTTAATTCGTGTTTTAATATCAATTTATCCTTCAATTTTGGTTCGTCCTCCAATTTCAATTCATCCTTTCGGTGATCTCTACTTCTTCCCAAATTCGATTTATCAAATTTTGGAATCTCAACCTTGGATTCCTTAACTTTGGTGTGAACATTATCCTTGAGAATTGGAATTTGAGTTAGATCATTTTTTGTCGATTCCAATCCGGCTTTTTTCTCAGTATTTTTTGTATTCGAAGTCGATTGGACTAGGATGGGTCCCAATGTTAGAAAAATTAACACAAAAAACTTCATAGTTCTCGTCGCGATTTATTGTGCGAACTCGATTGAATCGTGGGAAGAACTGAGGTGGGCAAGGCGGAATTAATTGATTTAATAAAATGAATTTAGGACACTTGATTTGCTAATATTTTTGATGTCTCAATGCAATTGAAATTGCAGAGCTACACGCATACCGTAGCTCTAATTTCATAACTTATTTGATTGGGGTAAATTGTCCACGTCGATCTTGAAGAATTTGTTTTGGGTTAAATCTAGCTCAAATAAATTCAATTTTTAATGAAACTTAATTTTGAAAAAAATATTATTATGTATTCAAAAGCAGAATTAAGATTCATAACAGTTGATTAAAATAGTAATAAAGAATACAATTTTCAAACAAGTTTTTCTTTCTTTAAAGAATTAATTTAAAAAAGAAAATTAATAATATTTATATCTTTTTGGATATCACGACAATCGTTCCAAGAGTGAATCCACGTGTATTACCTTTTAGTCACTGGATTCAGTGATTTCAAGTGGTTTCTAGGAATTTTGAGAGATTTTAACGAATTTTAAGGGATTTCGAAGGTTTTCGTCATTTTAAAGAGAAAAATTAACAGGTGATAATAAATCAAGGGAAGTAATAATTTAAGAAACGGCATTCCAAAATATGTATAAACGAACCATTTATTTATCAATAATTAAGAATGTTGCAAGGTTAACGCATATAATCTGAATTTCATTGATGAAATTGCATTCCAATTTGTCAATAAATCAATATGAAATCGGCTTATGTAAAAAAATGTCTTTTATTAACTCAGCAAAAGTGCGTTAACCTTGCAAAACAATTGCAACATCAACTTTCAAACGTTGCTACAGTTATCAGAATTATCTAAGTCATCTACATTACAGAAAAATTTACAATAAGTTTATATGTATAATGAACTGTTGTTTCCTTTTTCTTGTTTTTTTCATTATTCTTAAAAAATCTTTCGAGAAATAATAATAATATTCGAATTAAAATTATAGTAAATATCTTATTTAAAATTATGTACATTATAAAAAAATCTCACGATCTATTAACACTTAATTGGCATCTTTTTAATCAGATCATTTTTGTAGCAAGAGATTCTGTAGAAGTTGATGGTTCAGGAATAGTCGTATCAAATTTCTCAACTTTAGTTTTTGTTTTTTCTATACGCATTATCTGTCTTGGTTTTCCTTCATTTTCTTCAGACTCTTTCTCTTCTTTAGTTTCTTCAGAATTATCTTTTTCCATATCTTCCATTTCCAGGTGTTTATGTGTTTCTTTCTTGCTTCTATCCAATTCATCGTTCTGTACTACTTCAATTTCTTTTATAGTTTCACTTTTTTCTTCTATTGGTTTCCCTTGTTTTTTGAGATCTTTTAAATTATCTTGATTTTCTTTCTTTAAATTTTTATTTAAAGTTGTATTCTTTTCTTCTATCTGCTTCCCTGTTTCCCATCGATTTATTCCCCATATATCTTCATCATTTTCTTGAGCATTATCATTTACACTTTCACCGTTTTTAGTATTTCTTTTATTATTGTTTACAATAATTGAATCTGAAAATGATTTCTTTATCACTGCTTCCTCTAATTTATCTTTCAAATTTATTTCAGGTGGCTGATTCAAAGGTTTCTGTTCAATTTCTGGACTTAACATAATGCCTGAAGGTGACAATCCTGAATTCAATTGCTGACGCTTTTCATGGATTTTGCGAAGCTTTTTCTGAATTTCATCTTCAGTATTACGTTTTTCGTACAGTGTATTTTGTTGCTTCCTTTGTTGTTTGGCAACTTTAAGCGCCTTTTTGATGACATCCTGTAATTCTTCATCTGTCACGGGCTTCTCCATTTTTTCATTTGATAAGGGATAGATTTTTTCATTATCTGTTCCTGAGGATGTGATATCCGCACGATAGAGAACATAAAACCTCTGAGGTGGAAGTGCTGGAGATTCATCTGTGTAATCCGATTCATCATCATCAGCAAAAGGTGCCCCACTCGCCATTACATGGTAAGGATCGTAACTGTGCATCATTTCATTTGGGTAGTAGTATGAACCTTCAAAAGCAAATTTTTATTTATCGAAATATATTTTTTTAAACTAGGCTTTATTTTATACTAGCAGAAATTTAAGATTTTAAGAGATTTCAAGTTTTGAAGCCAAGTTCTAATCTAAAAATTCGATTTCTTCATTTTACTCAACAAATATTAAATTTGGAATTCTTTCCCTCTTTAGAATTAATCAATTTTTAACTAGAATTATGCGTATAGAACGAGTAAATATCTAATTAAATTTGTTTTAGGTAAAATAAAAATACTCAATTTTGATGCCAAATGTTTAATTCTTCATTTTATGCAAACAGTATCGAAATTAAATATTTTTTCGCTCTGTATGCAGTCTTATATTTTGAAAAAGATTAGCGCTACAGAGCGAAAAATTATTTGTCTATAATTTTCCTTGAGTAAAATGGAGAAGCCTTTAATAAAATTTTCGTAGAAGTTTCAATGATCGAAATTAATTTTTAAGTATCCAAATTTTCTTTGTACCTGGGTAAGACATATATGGTGAAGTTTGGAAAGTTGTACCAGGATTCTGAAGATTTTTTGGTTGGTTGGTTTCGTAAGCCACTGGGGAACTTAGAGAACTTTGAGTATTTATTTTTGAATTGTACTGATTCGCATCTGTTGTTACTGGATTTGGGGAGGGAAGAGATAGAGATTTTTGAGTCTCTTCTGTACCAGAAATTGGTCTCTGAATAACATATGGTGAATTTCCAGCGATTTCTCTGGTTGCTCGACAAGTTTCTGGTGGATAATAATACGTATCTGATGATTGTGGGACATCAGACTGCTGAACTTCAGATTCATATTTCTGAGCATTTGACCACTCCTTAGGCGGAACTGCTCGAAGATCACGATAATCACGTTTAGTCAGGGATTCGTGAAACCTGAAGAATTGTATATTAATTAAAAAATGTGTATGCTGACTAGACTGTATTAGACTAGAAACAGTTTTAAAACAGTGATTTAGTTTTATTACAAATAATTCTGTATGGAAGAAACTTGTAATGCCTCTTGTCAATATTAGTTAAATAATTAAAATTTAAGTTTAATTTAAGTTTAAATACTCTTCCATTTATATTCGGTAAAATTAATTAATTTTTAACTAGAATTGTATGTACAGAGCGAGAGAATATTTAATTCAAATATTTTTAAAGTAAAAAAAAATATTCAATTTTGAAGTTAGATTCTTCGTTTTATGCAACAAGTATCGAAATTAAATATGTTTTCGCTCTGTATGCACTCTTATATTTGATAAAAGATTAGGGCTACAGAGCGAAAAAATATTTATCTATAATTTACGTCGAGTAAAATGAAGAATGGAATCTTGAGCTTAACACTTGGGTTCAACGCCTTGAATTCACTTTGAAAAAATTGATTTAACATAAAAAATCTTACCATGGGGAGTCAATTTCACTCGAATCCTCTGGATCACAAGCATAGGATACTGATTCTGGTCTTCCATTTGAAGTGCAGTAATCTGGAGGGATTCCATAGCAAACAACTGCACTGGCAATTAAGCCAAGCAGAGCGACAATTGTGTTTTCTGGCATGATGCCACGTAAAGATTCAAGATGCAAAACTACCTACTTACTCCTTTTATTAACTTCTTATGCTCAATATAATTTTGTAATCAAGTTTTATATTTCCGCAAAAATATTATTGTTATGGTACACAATATAATTCTGATTCTAAGGGACCTTCCGAAAGACCGGAAAAGAAAAGAATCATTGTTTAACAACTCTTTTCAATTTACGATGACTTCTTTAAACGTTCCACGAATTTAAGGCAGGGAACGATATCATAAAGAAATAATTTACAAGAGAATGCTTGGAAAACTTTGCGGAAACATGTAATAATCATGGAAAAGTAACTTTTTTAGTAACGGTAACGATAACGCCTTACTTTTTTTAAATTAAAAAATTGTTTTTTAATTACCAATGATAAAAAATTATATAAAAGAAAATAATAGGAATGTTATTAGGGAAAAATAGTATAGGAATAATATAGGAATATAGTTTTTTCGCGATTATAGGATAATCATTGAAGGAAAATCATAAATGTCTTAATGTTATTTATTTCTATAAATATTGCTATTTTTTTAAATTAAACGTTTTTTTCAAAATTGAAAGCATCTGAAATTTGAAAAGGAAAAAAAGTAGTCCTTGTTTTACTAATTTCATTGTACATTAAAAATTACCAAACTCTGAAGGCTACATAAAAATAAACGTATTTTCTTTGATTATAGTAAGAAAAGAATGTGCTTTGCGTTGCAGTTTATTAATTATGCAAGAGTCGTGTTACTTATGGAAACTTGGACGCTGGAAAATAATAATATTTTTTTGAAATCATCATTTTGAACCTAAACATTTGATTTATTTTTTTGAAATAACGATGTTCTCTTTCTAAACATTTTATATTTTTTTCATCCAAACTTAAGAGAATCTATAATTTATGGTGGCCCAAAAATTGTATGGCAAACATTTTTTTGATGCTAGAGAGTTTTACTTTATAAAAATGATTACTAATGGTCTAATAGAATATTTATTAACATTGGTTAATTATTTTTTAATTATTTAAACAAATTGAATTTGTTTCAAAGCGAATTAAAGGCGTTGAACCCTAGTGTTAAACTCAAGATTCCATTCTCCATTTTACTTAATAAAAATTATAGATAAATATTTTTTCGTTCTGTAGCGATCATCTTTTTTCAAATATAATATATTATATATTTATATTCCTATAAATTGCAACTGCATACAGAGCAAAAAATTATTTTATTTTGATACTTTGTGCATAAAACGAAGAATTCAAAATCTAACTTTAAAATTCAATATTTTCGTTCTACTTACATACTTAAAAAAATGGAATTAGATATTTTATCGCTCTGTGTGCATAATTCTAGTTACAAATTAATTAATTCTACAGAGAGAAATAATTCCTATTTTAATATTTGTTAAGTAAAATGAAGAAATAGAATTTTTAGTTTAGAACTTGGCTCCATCACCCTTAAATTAAAAAGTAATTAAGGTTTTAATCACCTACATTTAAAGGAAAAAAAAATTATTGTAAATTGTTTCTTCAAAAATGTTGATCTGAAAGATATGGTACATAATTATTAAAACGTTTGTTGCAATTACGCTGTTGTGTCATGCTGATTAATCAAGTTTTATTACGTAAAAACCACAAAGATACTTGTAAAATTAATAAGTTTCACAAATATTTCTAAAATACAAAAATTAAAAACAATCTCATTTCTTCGAAAAAAGCAATCATCATTATTCGCCGAATCGTTATACAAATTGATGATTACGTGTTTTTTTTCAGCCGCAAAAATAATGAAGAAATCAAAGCACCACCTGCGTGGATATGCAATTTTGGTACACGAGGAATTACAACATCAGCCACATCACCTAAATTCCTTTTAAATCGAACCATAGCCCATCTCAAGCATCAGTTCCAGTTACGGCTCCAACCTATTCAGATCTTGAATCAAGGAAGCCATGAAAGTCTTCATATTAACTCTCTTCGTCTTGGGTCTTACCCTGACCCAATCATCACCAGTGGCGAAGAAGGTCGAAAAAAGAACAGCAATCGAGAGTTCCAAGACTGACATTTCTTCAAAACTCTTCAACCCGAAGGATGAGACTTTAAAATCCGACAACTTCCGACCCAGGAGTTTCAAATTCGATGATCTCAAAACCGAAAATATCAAGAGTGAAAGCAAGGATGAGAATAAGAGCGATAAAAAAGACGATGTAAAAGATCTGAAAAAAGATGAAAAAAAAGACGAGCTGAGACCAGAGGATGATTCTGAAACTGTAGAAGTTGATCGAGAGAAGAAATCATGTAAAACAATAAAAACTGAGCCAAGTCCACCAACGAAAATCTGTTTGGAAATTTCCAGTGCTCCTCAGACAGTGGAAGTTTGTCAAGATGACCCAGCACCTCGTCCAGTAATTCAAGAACCTCAACCAGCACCACAACCGCCTCCAGAGACTCATATTGAATTTCAACCAACATTTGATGTAGTTCCTCAACCAGTTTTCCAAGTGCAACCTCAGATTGTTTGTGAACAACAACCTCAAGTGGTCTACATGCCTCCACCACCTCAACCTTCCACAATTTGCTTTGAAACTACTCCTCAACATCCAATGTTTCCCTTACAACCAACTCAGATTTCTCAACTGCCAGCTGTCTCTGTTCAGCCTCAGCCTCAATTACCAATTATTCAAGTTCAGCCTTCAATGCCTCAACAACCAATTATTCAAGTTCAGCCTTCAATGCCTCAGCAACCAATTTTTGAAGTTCAGCCTCAACCACAGTTTGGCAACCCTCAAACTCTTCCTGAGTTTCATCAGTATCACAAGCAACTTCACAAGATGCACTTCCAGCTTCCACATCAACTTCACAACATAATTCATAGTCGACCAAGTGTTTATCCATCCCGACCTAGTTACGGAGTCATGCCGGTTGGTGGTTTATTAAATATGCAGCAAACTACCTGTACTTGCCAAACAAGACCTTCAAATGGAGGAGTCACTTTACCCAATGGGAACCAAGTTTCTGTTAATTTTGAACCTACTGGACCTGGAACACTCGTTCCAAATGGTCAAGTGAGTATATAATCTGCTCTAAAAATCCTCTCTAAAAAAAAGTGGTGTATTCCTATTGAAAAACTTGATGTCGTTTTTGATTTTTAATAATGGTAGCAGATATAGATTAGCACCAGTTTGGATCACTTTCTATTTGTAATTATTTTTTTATGATGATAGTAACAATATTATTTATCAATTACAGGCTAGAACTATGGGTGGTTTAATGTTCCATTCACCAGGGATGAACCAACCACTGATGATGAACAAGCAAATGATGTCTTCACAACTCAATGGATTAGTTCGACCTTTAGATGTTTCATTGGGTCCAATGATGACTCCAGGAATCAGACATATAAGAGGTGAATCTGGTTCGCCTCCACAGGAACATAATCTCGAAACTGAGAAAAAATCTCACACCACATCTTCGGGAAAAGACGAACAGACATCAACTCAAATTTCATTAAATCAGTCATCTTCTACACCAGTCTTAAGGATCAGTACGCCTCATCAATCTCAGACTATCTTTTCGCAAAATAGTTTGAAGTCAGATAAAAACAGTATAGATGAAGACAATATGAATATGAGGAACTACGACATCCAAAGTCAAGGAATGCAGCCTTTTCTATTTGGTAGGTCTAGGCAAAATTTGAATGATGATAATAATCTTACTATTAATGGAAGATTCGATATGGAAGGATTGTGAAGTAAATTTTAGAGTTGACTTGTAAAAAATTGTTCTATTTATTATAATTTTATTTAGTGTATGTAACTCAATCTTCTTAGTGACATTTCATGTCAGTTGTACAAATTTATATGTATGTGAATAGTATGGAGAATAAAGTTAAAATATTTGTAAAATAAAGACAAAAGAAATTGTATTCTCTTCAATAATAGTTTTTTTTAATTTCCTTTATAATTATTATGAATAAATTCGAAAGTTGAATGAACCATCGAATTTTTAAATAAACGCTGAATACTTTGTGGGATTATAAATGAAAATTCTTTTCTATATTCATTCACAAATATTGTTTTTATTTTATTAACATACAGAGACTGACAATGAATTATCATCACTAACTTACGACTTAGACAACTGAACGTATTTACAATCATCTTGATGATATTCCCGTTCGAAAAAAAATCACGCATAGGAAGATAATAGCTGTTCTACAACAGCACAATATAAACATCTTTACAAATGTACAATAATTTAAAACTCGTTACATCCACTACTGGCGCGCGAGAAATTAAATTGCGTTCAAGTTTCATTTTCACGAACACAAAACTAAAAATCTTTCAAGAAATACAAAAATCATTTATGTACAAACGGAATTAAGTTACAAACTAAATATACAGATATGTATCACTTTGTAATTTGTATTTCAACTTGAAATAAAATTACAATAACATAAATAAGTATTTCAATTTGAAATTAGATGATAAATCTTTCTGAAAACTGTTTTCACTGGGATTAAGTTGAGACATTTGATAAAACTTCGCCAGTAATTTAATTAATTATTCTAATCGCACTTTCTAAAGAAACAGCCAGTAGTCGATGGCGTCGAGGTTTCTTGACAATATCATACAATAATAATTCGACGATATCATTTGGTCGAATGATGGAGTGGCACTTGCGCAACAATAAAGGATAAACCATATATTATTTTACATAGGTATACAGTGTCATATCGAAATTGACTTTTTCGACGTAAAAATATGTACGCGGAATAGGAAAATCGTATGACTTCTACGATTTACTGACTAACTGAGCGATTGAGCGTGACTGCATCGGCATTCAGACTGTGACGCAGAGCTTCCCGAAAATTTTTTTTTTTCGTTTAACAAGCCGCGGGAAATGCTTCGGAGGAATAAAAACAGGAATACGCAGATTCGCTAGAGTCAGAGGAAATATCTTAAGAGATCCAAATAAATAAAAATAAATAACTCCAATTAAAAATAAATAAGTAACTTTTACAAAAGTAAGCTTCAACTCTGTTCAAATAGAAAACAAACTTTAAATCATTTAAAAAATGATAATTTTCTTTCTGGTTGTAAATAAATTTCTTGCTTTAAGATATTTCCTTCTGACCTTTTTCCGATGCTTTGCGCCCAATCGCCTTTTTTCTTGACATTGACAAATGGCCGAAAACATGGACGTGATTCGGAAAAGGTTTTAGATTCTCTTGACTTTTTAAATGCATTTAATAATTTCTTAGAAGTCAAATAGACTTTTAATACTGAAAGAAAGTAATTTTAAATCAAAGAATAAAATCAAGTGAAATAGAAATGAGCCAAAAAAATGTAATATGAATTAAATTTAAAATGATTTAAATTCAGGTTTGAAATAGAGTTTGTCGAATGCTTAATTAAATTCGGCGGATGCCAGTCTATGGAAGGAAGTCTCATTCTATAATTCTGACGCTTAAGTTATTTTCGTCCACACCGAATGGATTTAGCACGTTCGTGCTTTCGACTCGATGTCAGTCTAAAAACTTAAAGCTAAGTTTCACCATTAAAATCAGACATTCCTTGAGCTTAGAAGCAAGTTGAGATAAATTTAAGTATTTTAAATCTGAAGTCTAATTTAATAGATGTACAAAGATCATTGCAAGATAGTAAATCTTGAAAACTTTATCGTAGAATAGAGGTTCCTAAATTGAACACAAAATTAAAGTTGAATGCCGAAGAAATGTATACCTACAAATAAATTAAGACTGCCTCCAAATCAGGACTTCTCATAAATTAGCATTGCTTTTAAATTAAATGACTTTATGAAATTTTTTCTTTTTAAACTAACAATGAATCTTATCTCAGTTTCTTAGTTTATATTATAATAAACTAACATTGAAAGTAACAAAGACAATATTTTTAATTGCGGAATAGATTTGAATAAAGGAACGTCTGATTAGAGAAAAATTATAACATAGTACGACGCGTGGAATTCTCTTGGAGAAGTCAGTCTTGAGAAACATTGGTGAACTCTGGAACGAGCTGGTCGTGTGATGATCTTCCAGAGGTTTTAATGGGCCTCACAAGCCAGGGATGTCGAATGAGGTCTTCGGAATCAGGTCTCTCGGTGGGTTCCTTCCTGAGGAGGGCTCGAATTAAACAGCGAGCTCTGGGACTGAGGCCTTCTGGTACCGAAAACTGGGCTCTGGTTATCTTGACAAAGAGAGAGCCATGCTCAGCCCCGTTAAAAGGGTAACGACCGACGAGCATTGTAAAAAGAAGGACTCCTAGAGACCAAACGTCGGCCGCCTTTCCGGAGTAAGCTCGTCCCGAACACAACACTTCCGGCGCCACGTACGCCGGACATCCGCGACGATCCGTCAGCTTGTCGTCCGACGAATCCTCTACCATCACTGCGTCCTCCAGACTCTCGAGCCGAAGTTGTGTTCTGAAATGAGACAGGAAATCGTTTTTTAAATCAGTTTGAAAGAGGGGAATTATTTATAGATGGGTTTAGAATTTCCGATTCTCAGTTGCATTATACCTCTTAAGTTTCGCGGTTGGAAAATCAGAAAAATAATTTTTATTTTGCTTTACTTCTTAAAACTTCAAGTCATTCAAAAGCCAATCAGGTTTGCAACAATTTCTAAAAGTTTTAAATTTAAATTAACCGTTAAATTCTGAAATCCATTGACCCTGAATAATCAACTTTTTATTTAAAATTGCGAAAATAGTTCTTTTCTCATTTTATCCTTTGCCCTAATCATGGCCTTGATCTCCTTTTTTATCAGTGTGAGAGACCTACTTTTTACACACCGTGTCTTGCTAATCGATACGAGGTCGTAACCACCGAGCGATGAATATTCTTAAGAATCTCAAGATTCTACTTACAATCAAAGATTCTTAAAAGATATTCAAATCTAAATCTATTTAAATATATTTCCACCTAGACGTATCTTGATATATCTATTATCTGAACTTTTTCCACTGTTGAAGAGAAACACCGTTAGTTTCTTATTTCCTAACCATCTTTTAGAACATGAATTTAAAATTTATAGTCATTAAAATCTGAAAAGGGGGATATTAAATTGATTACTTCAAGTTTGATGGTTGCTTTTTTAGAATAATGGGTTCTACTTTTCTGAGATAATATACCTCTAAAAGATGATAAGCCACGTGTTATAAATGTGTACAATGTGTACTGCCTATCTGTTGAAGAAGTGGGACCGTAAGGTATTTAATTTAGCAAGAGCATCGCGATTGAGACACCGTCATAAACCGTTGCATTGGTAAATCTTTGCTGCTCACAACGAAAAGGCAACGAAACCTCCTCTGTCGAAAGACATCAGAAGTGTTTTGCAGGGCCGAGCACACTTCTTTCGACTTTAATCGAAAATTCTTTAAATATTCATGTTTCGGATTATTACTTTTATTACTTTTAGGAAATTCATTTAAGAAACAAAAGATAAACAAAAATAATTAATTGGTCTAAAGTAGCGTCTTAAACATGACTAAATTTAAAAAAAAATGAAATGAAGCTAATCAAAGTAATATAAACTGAATATCTAAGAATATAATTTTTTGATGACTGATTAATTTTACTAATTCAATAAGGCCTTTTTCTGCCTTTACATTGCAGCCCTGATATTCACACTTGCATTGCTACGCTGATCAACCTGCAAACGCGGAAGTCCCGACAGGGCAAATACGTAATGCCCTACTCTTAGGCAATCGAGTTCTCTTTTACAATGTTACTCTTTTTTATATATTTCTCTTGCTTTTGATTAAAATAATATCTAAAATCATACTATAGCATAGGTAATAAAGATTGCAAAAATCTAATCCCACCACTAAAAGACTTGAAAAGTTTTAAAATATATCTTGAAAACATTTGGAAAGATTGCATAAGCTACCTCATTTTCAGGGTCATATTTCCAGTTTCAAGTATCACATTAATCAAGAATTTCAACTCTAGTCAAACTAGAGAAATAAAAAATCGACTTCAATTAGATCTTCATTCCTTAGATGATCTCATGATTACAAACCAGAAACACTTCAAGGTACATAAATGCTCACTATTAAATCTCTAACGTTCTTTCCACACTTCCGGTTTCGAAACTGATTGACAAATTTTGAAACTCAGCTATAATATCATTAAAATTCATGTTGAAAATTATATTTTAGATCTTTATTTGGTTTTAGATGCTTCGATTGAGAAATTTATGGTTACTTCGTCATTATTATTATTATTCGAATTATTTAATTTGATTTCCTGATTGAAAAGATTGATGATGATTGAAATGAAAATAGGTCACTGAACTCGAGCCACATAGAGTTTGAAATTAGCAAATCTCAGAAGCTTTTCAACAAATCAAATTGGGCAAATCTTATCAGATGTTTCAGAAGCGTCGGAAAAAGGTTTCAAAAGTGTGTACAAGATACTGTGTGAACTTCCAAAGAGGGATAGAGAAAGAAAGAGAGAGTCTAAACTAAACTGAGGTTGCTTTCTTCGCAAAACTTTCACCCAGGGCATCGACGCAAGCCTTGGGTTCAAGAACCCCGGAGATGAGGACAAATTCTAGGCTCTAGCACGGATCTGTTCGAGACTTGATTGCGAAAGACATCAATGACCGAAAACTCCGAGCCCTCTTTAATATACATACATTAATATATCTACTCTGATTGGACTAACGACGACGTTCTCAATTGTTTTCGTCATTCTTTTCGTCATCAGGAAGTGTCGTATATTACTACTACAATCTACAGCAACGTGGCTCAGATATGACCTTAGGAAATTACCAGACACCTACTTAAGCTTTATTATACCCGGTTCGGTGGACAACTCTATGTAATCTTTCATACAGCATCTAACAAACGTGTTAAGTCGTTTTAGTTGACTTGGAGATTAGGAGGCAATCAGAAACTTTGCGAAATCAGCTGGATGGTTCGATGACCTCGAGAATATTACCTCGACTTATGATGATCTTGTGAAAAGTGGGAAGAGAGCTATACAACTCTAGAATTCATATTTCATGAGATAATCATTTTTGTGTGTCTCGATTTCTAAAAGTTATACAAACGAGAGAGGTGAAAACTTCTTCCGTAATTTGAAGACTATCAATTGAATCGTAGAAATGAAAATTTTAGGGGATTAAACTGACGAGTGCCAATAAAATTCCCTTTCTGAATATGAGGAATTGACTTATTTCTCGATAAGAAGATATTGACATTAATGAGTGAAAAATACCCAATCTAATTTCTGCAGAGCTTACCCAATGTTTTTTTAATTCTAGACATAACAACAATAGTCATGATAACTTCAATAGCAATTACGTTAATTATGCTGTATGTACGTACAAGCGAGAGCAATATATCAAAATAAACATTAATTAATTCAAGTTGAATTTTAAAGCCATATGATTATTTCACAAGAAATAATCTTCTAAAAAATGAAGTCATGCGAGATTTAGAAGATTAGTGAAAAGTCTGAAACTCTATAATTCTGAAAAGAGACTACTACTGTATCTACTGCTGATTAGAGATAAGTAAAAGATAATTACTTTTACTCTCTGCATTGGCAGTACATACTATCAATAGAAGTCGTACGCTACCTCTTTTAATCAAGTGGAACTTTCATAATACCAATAATCTTTTATCAGTCTTGAAATTCCGAGATAGCTACACTTCTTAACTTTAAATGTGAGATTGTGTAAAATTGAAGCCGCTCTCCCAGCGTTATATGTATATTAGTTAATAAAATGTAATTTTGTATCGTTTATGTAATGAGGAACTTTGACCTATCTCAGCTACCATTTTTGTTGATGCTTTTTCGCAATTTCGCACTGAGCAAAGTGTTTTCAAATGCTCCGAGATGTCTAGCTGATAAAAATGCCTGAATGTAAACATTTCTCTGGATATTCAATATTAGAACTCGGAATTAAAGATCTAATTACATTTTTTTTATCAATAATTTATTAAATTTTCAGAGTGTCTACTAAATTTTACCCACGAAATTTTTTTATATTAAATACAATTCCACTTTTATCCACCTTTATGAATTTTAATTAGTTCTCTGGCCTTTGATTTCTTTCTTTCTTTTTTTTAAACTGAAGTGAAGGTCTTAAGTGTCGATTTTGCGAAAGGATACATGGGATCCTTCGATTTTTGTCCTTCGAATCCCTCGAAATCCATATAGGTGAGACGAGGTGGGTGAGACGTGAGGAGGTAGAACCAACCATACGTTTCCTAATTATACGAGCGTTTCAAAACCCCAGCCGATGAACCAATATGCTTTTCAGGCTTGCAACATCCCCTTCTCCCTCCATCTCTCTCTCTCTCTTTCCCTCGTCTAACTAAACCTTCTCTCATTTTATCTTTCCCTTTCTTTCCATCTCGAGTATCTCCTCTCTCGTTTGCACCACACAAGCCTCAGCTCGAGAGCAACAGGAATGCGAGCGTAAGACACGATTGGCCAATAATACAACCAGACAACCGGGCCGGACCCACGACACACACCCGTTTACGAAGGTGGAAAAAGACTGTGTAAACTGTTCTCCAGTTGGTCCAAATCATAGATTTTACATCCTTGAAATTTTGAAATTTCTTTTATTCGAAAAGAACTTTGTTTTCTCTCATTTTTTCTTATTTTCTCCCTTTAAGGGCGTTCGACCCAAGTGTTAAGCTCAAGATTCCATTCTCTATTTTACTCAACGAAAATTATACATAGATATATATTTGTTGCTTAAAACGAAGAATTAAAAATCTGAATTTTTTTAAAGACTGATAAAGGAAGGGACTTCAATTTTATATTGTCGAGATTTTACTACAGAATTTTAAGTATGTATATGTCAAACATATTTAATGTTGCGTTTATAATTTTCTTTTTTTAACCCTCCCGTCATAAAATGAATTTGGTACAGCCTTGAAAGGCTTAGTTTTTGTTGGTCTAAAAGCATATTTTGACGTAAAAAATGTTGTATAATCTAGTTAAATAGCACGGAACTTGAACTGTTATAAGTGGAATATTTTTAACTTGGGAGTCAGAGAGGAACCGAGTCATGCCAAACGGCGTGCGAACACGCCTTGCAAATACCACCGCGCACGAAGAAGAATAAAGTGCTTTAAATGTTTTATCCTCAAAGATAAATGACTCTCCAAAATAACACATGCTGCGAATTCAGAATGTATCCTCTTTAAACTCGAAATTAAGGAAATCAGCTCCTATAAATAAGCGCAAATAAAAAAATATTTCTTCTTTTAACCAGACACAACTGCCCTAGCGAAAGTTTCGGAATCCTTTTTAATCTGAAACCAATCTGAATCAATCGAATGAATCCAAACGATTTTCAATCCTTTCTAATCTGAATCAATTCGAAACTAATCAAAATTCACCTTTTAAAAATTACAATATGAATTTCGAGTATCACGTTACTCTCAAAATGACCTTTCATTTCATTTGGAGTCCTCTGCAATCAATCAATCAACCACTCTGAGAATATTGATAGAAAATATGGGATATGGGAATATCTACTGTTAGTAGTGAGTGTCGGGGGATTGACAACTCAACCGACCGGTTGCACACCTATTTCTGCCTTCAAGATATTTCAGGATATTTCAATGATCAGAAGATTTCAGTGACTTTAGGAAATTTCAAATTACTTCAGATATATCAGGAGATTTCAGAAGAATTCAGTAGATTTCTATGTAAGTGAACACCGGATTTCAGTAATCGTCAACCCCTTAGTGACTGTACAATATCCAAGTGATCGACTCCTCGCCTCTACATAAATTAAATGAATGAAAAATAGTGAATAAATAATTGAAAAGGAGAGATACGTGGCAAATGATGTGATAAACTTACCGTTCTTCATCGGCAAAAACAAATTTCCTAAGCTTGAGATCCCTGAGAATAACTCCATTCTCGTGGCACTTGGCTACGGCCCTGGCGGCTAGTCGGAAAAGTCTTCTAGCCTCCGGTTCTCGTAGCCTTCTACGCGCCCTCACGTAGGCGTGTAGGTCGCCATGGTGACCCTCGAGGAGAAGGTATCGTCGACCTCCGGGTGCATCTACCACACCTGCCACACCGCTAGTAGCTCCGGTGCCCTCCAGGCGCAGGTGAGCTTGTAAAAGGGCTTCACCGCCCTTATCTCCTGTAGTCAGAGCCTGAAAAATAATAATAAAAATTAAAATCATAATGATAAACAATTTCCTTATCACGTAATAAGATAAGATAATCTCGCTTGTTGGGGCAAAAATTGTATAAAACATTGTAGAAAGAAAAAGATTTTAAAAATTGTAAAATGCTAATGAAGACATTTCTAAATACTTGAATCTAATTCTTAAAATCTTGTAAGAAAAGGAATTCTTAGCTCAGAAGTTAAATTTTATAAGATACCCGAAGAAAAAAAAGTACAATTTCCTGCCGAAATACCGCCTGCGGTTCAAGGTCATTAGCAACATCCGGTTGGAGTTGATAGCCTTCCATTCAAGAAAGAAGTAGTATTTGATCGTTGATTAAACTCCTGACGATTCGTGGGATGCTATACTCGTGTAATTGTCAATTAAGTTTTGCCAATTAATTAAAATAAATGAACATCGTCACATAGGAGATAAAAACTAACGTCACCTCTAGCAAACAAGCTGTTTTCTTAATGAATCTTTGGAAAGTTTATGACCCATTGTCTTTCCTGTTTCAAGACTCGGTCATCACTTATCATCTTAACTAACAACAAAGTCTCTTTGTGAGAAATTAAAGAACATAAAGAATTACGTGCGGTATCTTTTCTTGTGGAAGTGCAATTTTCGTGGTCATACAAAATGCCTATTCAAAAGTTGTCATTCAGCAATTTTCAATGATAATTGCTGTTTGGAAACAACTAGCTTATGTAATTTATTTAGTAATTGTCCATTTTACTATTTCTTCACATTTTCTGTATGTAAAAGTATACATTTTCACATAATTTTTCGATTTTTTTCTGTTTTATAATGTTTTGTTGAAGTATATCTTTAGACATCAGTAAATTGAGATAAGCAATCGAAATCGAAGCAGCTGATTTTGAAACTTCATGATTCAGTCAGAGTTTCAGTGTCGAAATCCGAGGCCATTTGTTATTTCGCAACTTAAATCCACATAAATTTACTAAGGGTCGAATACATTTCACAAAATTAAACTGGAGATTTTTAAATTGAATTTTCACAAAAGAAAAATATCTTAATATTCAGAATTTTGTGTTTTTATTTAAATAATAATTTGCCACAAATAAATTTTTACTTGAAACGAGTATATTTTATCAAACTTAAAACTTAATTCTGTAAAAATTGATTTTTACTGAAAATTGTACTGAAAGATTTTTACTGAAAGAAATCTTGAAAAGAGAGTCACTGAAAGTCAAACTTCCTTCGATTCAATTTTAAAGAACATATAATAGGTAATTAATATTTTCTTATGATTGCAAAACAAGACGTTTGGCAGATAATTTTTTTCCAAACCAACTGAGCAATATTTCAATATTATAATGACTCTGATGTTTACGAAATAAAGTGTAAGGATCTTGAGACGATGTAACAGTCAATTAAATTAAACGGTTCTAGCTGTCGAAACGATTATGAATAACGGATAGGTACACATTAGATTACATTACACACGTATACGTATAACATGCATCCTGCAATGAGAAGAGGTCTGGCCCCTTATCGATGATGTAAGAATTTCATTGTATAACGCGTCGATTGTAAAATGCTAATAGAAAATGCTGAACTCAGTAAAATGCACTTCCGCAAAAAAAGATAGATACAATATTGCGAAGAACCACAGTATGTAATTCATAAATAACTCTTTTAGATACTCATCAGGTTATTTCTAGAAAAACATTAATTACAAAATTAGTTTATTAACGCATAACTCTTGCGTTAATAATCTAATTGTAATTATTTGCTTTATCTATAGTCTTTCAGTACAGTAGAGTAAATTACAAAACAGTACTGAACTGTTTTGTAATTTTGTAAAAAAATGTTTTAAAATTCCTTGCAGCTCTTTGCTTCATATTTTCTATTAGATTGAAATCTATAGGGATTGTACAAGTTTCGATGAGTCAGAAATAGGGACGAAAACCGAGAACCCTGACCCTTAATGATTCATCCTGTCATCCTGACAAGGCGACGTATTTAAATGTATATAACACATAGGGGAGCTATCACGTATATCGATTAGTTGGAATCTCTCCCACTTTCTGGCCTTTGCATTTGAAACCATTCTATGTGAAAAGATAAGAA
This sequence comes from Synergus japonicus, assembly GCA_900474275.1. Lineage (NCBI taxonomy): Eukaryota > Metazoa > Arthropoda > Insecta > Hymenoptera > Cynipidae > Synergus > Synergus japonicus. The sequence continues at coordinate 76,911 of UCOH01006365.1, forward strand.
CAGCAGATTTTTATTTATACAAATCATTGAGTTTTCTTCTATAGTCATTTGCATCTGTTGTAAATGGAATTTATTAAAGAAACAACACTTTCAAGCAAGTAATTCAATAGCTTTCCTACGTAGAAACAGATTGAAGATCTTTTCATATTGTCTGAATTGAGAGTCTGCATGAGGTCAGCAATCTTCAAACATCTTTGAAAAAAGGAAGCAACGGAGCTTTAACCGCTCCATTATTCCTTCAATGGCGACATCCTGTACCTCTTTTGAAAGCAGTCAAACCATAGTTCGAGACCATCTTCCGGTAAATTTAACTATAACGAGCAATTATTAGAATCCCTGAAGTGAAACTCGGAATAAAAAAGATCTTCTTCGATACAATTTAAACTTTAGCGGTATATATATTACATATTTAAATTTCCAAGGAGTTTCTTTGCAAAGAAATTCTTTAGCAAAGCATATCTGAAGGAACACATTTGTAATACAATAAAATTGCTCTAAATAAAATAATATAATCAGTTTTGTAAGCAATCCCCTATATATTGAGTGTCTTTTCTAGTTACATCACTATAAGCACAAGGCAAGGTCGAGAGATCGGAAAAGTGAGAAGAGTAGATATTGTGTGCTAGAAAACTTCCAAGATCCGTGAAACAAAAGTCACTTTTGTCACTCCTTGATGTATATTTTTACAGAATAAATGAATGTATAAACTCTATCGTAATAGTTTCTACATTCATTTTCCGTTTTAATGAAAAACTCCAAATGGCATCGGCAGATGAGAAAAGCACCATATATTTTATGTCAACTGAATACTTATTCGTTTAAAGTATTAAAAAGATATGCACAAAAATTTGGTAGATTTGGTTAATCTGATAGGCCACCTTTGATATTCCATTTTAAGCTGATTTTTGCAAAGTGTGCCATGCGCCACAATCTTGAAGAAAACATCGCCTTGAGTGGTCTTGAATCTTGACAGATACTTGCGAAATTAAACCTTGAGTCAAATCTTGAAGTACATTTCTTAAGAAACAAATGTGCAACACTGTTTTCTTCATTTTCCAATGAGGAATCGCGTATCTATTCTTATAGCGCATATGGATGTCCTAATCTTTGATTCTGGCACCTAATTTTGTTTGTCAGATGTATCAAAGAAGATTTAACAGAAATTATCAAGTCCAGATCCCTAGAACAGGATACACATCTATATGACGAAACAATCAGTAATTTTAGAACAGATAATCTAACAGATTTCACTACTCTAGAAAGTTTTCGACCCAGTATAACTTTCAGTGTTATTAACTTGGAAAGAGAACAATAACGTTAGTTGTAAATTGTAGAGTTTTAGTCACATTTACGAGAGCGTGAGAAAGATAACTACAATCCCTAAGGGCAAGGTGAAAACTGTAAGATTATAATGATTGAGAATATTTTAAGTGAATATTACTAGGGCTTCTTAATGAATATAGTGATGATTCAAGAATAATGATTGAGTGACATGATTCATCATGCTGAATTTTCAACCGGATTAAAAAGGAGATTACACGATTATAGTATAATAATAATAATAATAATGCTCGATCTTCCAAATGATTATATCGAAAAATGTGAGATTTACTGATACGAACCTTAGCAACAAGCTTTTGACCAGTTTTCACATCCACACATCTGTACAATCTGCTCCCCTCAGCTGGACCAAGGAGAAGGAATCGGTCTCCAAGGATAGTAGGTCCTTGTTGGGCAGTCTTGACTGGTTCACAGCTAGGGAACACAACCGGTGAAACCGTAGTCTTTTCGCTCTTTTCAGATTGCTCTGGAATATCCTCATGACTCCTGACGAGGATCTTTCCATTACTCGTATGCGTCACTTGAAGACGCATGGGATATTCTCTGTTCACTCTCATTTTGCGCGAACTGATATTTCGCCGCAACACAAACACGCAACGTACACTTATCTTTTCACAACCTTTTTTTCTTCTTCAGAAGTTATAACTTAGAACTAACTAACACCACGATAACGGGTGTGTTTCAGATTCACGTCTAACTCGAAAACTGTTAACACTGAGCTAGCTATACACGAACACTTGGGTGGCTCAGAGTAGAGGCTGAACATGTGGATGATATAGAGTTGCATAAATAAAGCTGATTATGTTGAAAATGTTGATTTCCTTGCTAAAGTTTTTAGCTTACTGCAAATGTCGATTTTGTGCGCTTATGTGGATCTCTCAATGAAATCCTTGGACGGAAAGAGATCTTCGAAAGGTGGCTGATGACAGTCAATGTCGAGTCACCCGGATGAATAGGTCCTGAAACAAACAAAACGTTCGTCATCAATTCAATGAATAAAGAGACTTATCATTATTCTTATATTTTCCTTAAACTACTTTTTGTCATGCTCTTATCGATGTGTAATTTAGGATTGGGAGACCTTTAAGGGAAGAGTGATTCACGTAGTTCTGAGTTCGGATTAGAATTTTGAAGTTAGATTTTGATTTCTTCCTTTTGTGCAAAAAGTATCGAAACTAAATATTTTTTCGCTCTGTACGCAGTCTTACATTTGAAGAAAGATTAGTGCTTCAGAGCGAAAAAATATTTATTTATAATTTTCGTTGAGTAAAATGGAGAATAGAATTTGGAGCTTGAATCCAAATTCTAAACACTTGAATCCAACGCCCTTAATAAAATTTCATTCTTATTGATGATTTTACTTCTTGTAATGGAATTGAATTTTCAATTAAATTTAGGAAACATATGAAAATAGTCGTGCGTCATTTCGGTTACGTAAAATTTCGAAACAAGGAGCATTGCTCGAAAACAAAGGTGGCAGTGAATCAGTAACCACGCAGTATTTCTGCATAACGGTGTCAATAACTATACTTCCTGGTAAGAAACTCTCGGTGATAAATATCAAGGCTTTACAATTATTTTTCTGCTATCTTTGAAATCGATTTGTACTGAAGCAAGCGGCCTTGGACGTCTAAGTCAAAGCGCAGAAATTATTCCTAATGAAATATCCATTAAACAAAACTTAGATATGTTCAAATATCCGGTTGTCAATGTGGTGAATTCACGGACAATTTCAGAAGCTAACCTTTCGACAGCATAAGCTCGCATTCTCTTTCGCAATAAATTTGTTCCGGCGGAGATTCTTTAAGGTCATGGCTACTGGAAAAATAAAATTCGATTCAAAAATCAAACTGACGACATAAAATTAAAAAGTATTGGCATAGTATAGAATATCTGATAAACTGACAAAACCGTTGCCAAGAAGTTCGGCATGATGTAAACCTTAAGAGAATTTACAAATTTCTACATATTCATAATTTGCTTATAGTTTTTGAAATACCTACATCAATCAATTGGTCTCATCAAAGTGAAAAAATAATATGTTTTAATTATAATATTATTGTATCACTGATATTAAAAAAATAATATGTAAAATACTTAAGGACGTTGCAGTCAAGTTCTAATCTAAAAATTCGATTTCTTCATTTTACTCAACAAATATCAAATTTGGAATCGCATACAGAGCAAGAAAATACCTAATTCAAGTATTTTTTAAGTAAAATGAAAATATTGAATTTTGAAGTCAGATTTTTATTTTTCGTTTTATGCAAAAAATATAAAAACTAAATATTTTTTCGCTCTGTACGCAGTCTTATATTTGAAAAAAGATTAGTGCTACAGAGCGGAAAAATGTTTATCTATAATTTTCGTTGAGTAAAATGGAAAATTGAATTTTGAGTTTAAAATTTGGGCCCAACGTTCTTAAAATTAATTTCAAACATTGAAATAGAACATTTTCATGGATACAAAGATTTTTCCGATAAAATTTTTTAAATTGTTCTATAAAAGATTCAATTTGAGGTAAATATCTGTAATGTCAACAGGATGTTGTGTACTTGAGTTTTTCTGGCCTCGAAACACATGATTATGTGCATTGTTATAATTGGGAGCGTGTAAACGAGAATATGATAATCGCTTATTATAGCATTGCATTGTCTTTCCAAATCTAAATATTCACCAATAATGTCACAAAAACTATAAAATAATACATTGCAGTTAATTATTTTTGTTAAAGTATTTTCGTAATTGGTCTCCAAAATGAGAGGAAAATTTCTTTTGCGAAAATCGAATTGAGAAACTTGAAAAATAATTAAGAAAATAGGTGGGTCTGTGCAATCCTAAGATTGCGGAGAATAGTGATTGCATCCTAAACCTTAAGCAAGTTCCTATTAGTTATTCACGAGTAAATAATATTTTGCAATCAGTGATCTGAAACAAATTTCTTCAAAGCGAATATGTAATCGTTCGCAGATTTCAAATTTGGAAACCGGAAATATCATGTCAAAAAATCTAAAATTAGATTAGTAAATTATTGTCCTTATTATCTAAGTATTCTAAACGAACGAAATAAGAAGGAACTAAATAGCGATGAAAATAATTATTTTAATTGTTCATTAAACTAATCGTAAAAATTGTAATCCTAATAAGGAAGCGGCATGTTATTATCGTCACGCACTTGCGCTCTGATGATGCCAGGAACGTGACAAAAAAAAAACGACGCGTGGCTCTGAATTTAATTCCCCGTTGTCCGAAATTTTAAATTTATAATTGTGACTATAACGTCTTGATTTTGTAATTTGGGATTATAGTTCTCTGAATCAGAGCAAAGTCACAAGTGTACACTGTATACACACTGTAATTGTGTATGTATTTGTAATTTATACATCGACGCTCTTCAGAAACACGCAAGAATCTGACGAAATTACTCAAGCGGAATGAAACGGTAGGTTGGAATGACGAAATAACGATTGCCTCCTAACAGATAGCAAATATCCTTCGATAAGGTCAAAATGGCGCGGAGTTTCAGAGTTGTCACGTATGAATATTGCGCGAACCTTTACGTATCGCGTTAATATGATGCAATGATATCAGGTAATTTAATAAAACACAACTACATTGTCCTTCCAGTTCTCTCCTTTCAAACTTCAGCTAAACTTGAATTCAATTTCATTCACCAAGTTGTGCAATATTTAAATTGTTACAATATTGGGCAAAGGACATTTATACAAAAGAATGGACGTGTAACATTGATATTTAAATTACATGAATTCATTTGAGAGAAGTATGGCCAAGATAGATATTGGAAATGAATAATTGTAAAGACAAACTGATTTTTAAGTTACTTCCGGGTAATTTTTCCTTGAGTCATGTCGTCTGATATGTTTATATATTGTTGCAATAACGCGTGATGAATAAAGTGTTTTGTATGTACTGATAGTGGAAAAAGTTTCCTATTTCCTATTATATATCACATGTAAATTGTAAGTCAATTAACTTGTGTAGGACTTCCTATGGATTTCGAGATGTCCAATGTTGATTATCCAATTAGGAATGCAATCTACGCAATAAATAAGTAATATATCAGTAATATCGAGGCTATAAGTGAGAAGCTGACTCAATTTTTAAGAAATTGTCTTTTTGCTTTCTATAATTAGTGCTGAAGATGAAGTATGTACATTGATGATCGAAGAACCAGATGAGGAGTCGTGTTAATAATTTCGAAGTAAACACTCTCATGTCGATATTGATATACATATATGTATGTAGTAACGGTCAAGGCGATTGTAACTGGCGTCGATAGTCACTGCACTTTGTACTGAGCAATTGCAACACTGAAGATGTCACCCGCAGAAATAAAATTCTGCATTGAGATTTACTTCTCTATTAATATGCCATATTTACCTTTTAAGTTAAAAAGCTATTCCTTCTCTTCTTTATCATTGATATCCAAAAAAAAGTTGTCGCCGGCTGTTCCTGAACGGGGGTTGGTAAAGACGTTGTTAGCGACCGTTGTTTGCCCGAAATCGAATTTCCGGTGGCTACCGGCAAAATAGGCTTTCGCGCGCGCGGTGGTGTTTTTCACAATATTATCCCGCAAACCAGGATACTCCTTTGGTGTTTTCTGTTTTATTGGTGGTTTCCTCAAACGACACGCGACCGCGATATCGTAGAGAATAAAAAGCAGAGTAGAGGTGACAAGGAGCGGAAAATGTGATATTCCGCGCAACGGACGGTCCAACGTTGGGCCGACCTCCGCTCAGAAACGACGACAGAACAAGCAAACACCGACCGTACACGCCATTGTTGATTGTGCAACGTGCAACCAACGACTGACTTAGCTTAGACAATCTAATGGCTGTGCGCAGCCTATACCGACATTTCTCCCCCACTTTTGGCGATGGTAGGGCGAATAATGTGTGAGGGGAAGTGAGAAGTGGCAGCTGATGTGAGGCACAAATTCAAGGTGTTTTCAGATTCTAAGGATGTTTCGAGGTATTGCACTTAAATAGAGAAAAATGTTTAATGTTTTTCACTAATTGTAAGATGCGAATTAACCTGGATTTTGCAGACTGTTTTTGTTCGACTAGATGACAGATTGATAATGGAATCCTTGAATGAAGAATTTGCGCATGCGCGACATTGTGGGTCCAGTGCCGCCACTGTGAAATGCATACGTGGGCTTTACACGGACACGCGCTTTTGTACACGTAAACTACAAATTACAAACACGTGTGTCCTAACGTGGTACCTTATTATTGTATTTCAGAGTGGGAATCCGATAATATGTATTCTTGAATGGATTCGTGAATCGTGATGTCATTTCGCTCCGATTCCCAAATCAGTATTCACATACACGTCTTACGTGTAAATATTATTGTATAAATATGTATATACACATGTATAGTTATATGGAATTTTGTTAAAAACTCAGGGATTATCGTTAAGGGTGTTGAAGCCAAGTGTTAACGGTTATTTAGGGCGTGGAGATTGAGGAGGAATTCATTTAACTAACGCGAGTTAATCAATAAAGAAAACTATATTCTAAGTAAAGAATTAAACAATACAGTAAATCAAATAGTTCGCACACACGAATTTAATTAATTCTCGGTTAATCGTATTTCACCTTTACGCTCGCTAAACTTAAACGCTCGCACAATCTTCATCGTTTAATCGCTCGAAGAAGACTAAATCTCTTTGTCGATACCAATCACTACGCTCACGACGCCATACATACTAAAATTTACCGCAAAATTCAAATGATATTTCTGGTTTGCCAACACAAGTTCTAATTTAAAAATTCGATTTCTTCATTTTTCTCAACAAATATTATAGGAATTTTTTCACTCTGTAGAATTAATCAGTTTTTAACTGGAATTATGCGTATATAGAGAGAAAATATCTAATTCAAATATTTTTAAAGTAAAATCAACATATTCAATTTTGAATTTAGATTCTTCGTTTTATGCAAAAAGTATCGAAATTAAATATTTTTTCGCTCTGTATGCAGTCTTATATTTGAAAAAAACGCTCTTAAGTTGCTTTTTTTTTCTTTCAAAAAGTAAAAGCGTAAGCATATAAATTGCAATTGATTAGATAGTATATATATGTTTTTTTGCAAAATATTTTTTAGAATATATTTGCTACAAAAAAAAAAGATCAAAAATAAAATAAGCAAATTCCAAGATTTTTTGAGCTATTTTGTGTCAGTTTTTTCTAATTAAGGCCATGTAAGACTTACCCGATCTCTACTTTACCGACTTTTTTTTTCTGCAACGGTACGTTTACATTTATTGAGATATTAAATTGAAAATTTCTAAAATTGTAGATAAAGTATTAAGGTACGTTTATCTGGTTTTAAATATTAAAATTAATAAAAAAAAATGTTTTAAACAAAATTTTTTTTTATTTTTGCAAAAATTTAAGACTAGATAAATATACTGCAGCATATTTTCTTTAATTTTAGAAATTTACAATTTGACACTTAAATAAATGTACAAATAAGATTGCAGATAAAAAAATGTCGGTAAGGTAGGGATCGGGTAAGTGTTAAATGGCCTTAAGGTTGTACGGAGGATGATACAAGTTTTTTTTGGCAATGACCCTTGAAATAATTGAAACGAGAACGACTTGATGAAATGAAAACATAAAATTTAAGCATCGAGTTCAGTTTTTATGAAACAATTACGTATTTGTCTTGCGTTATTGTCGCTGACATTATATGTGGTTTTCAATATCCATTAATTATCACATATTTCATTTAAAGCTGAATGTGTGTACACCAGCTTATACATGTTGCGTTTATGTTAGAGGATATACGAAATCCGAATGTCTCAAGAGATACAAATGATTGCGTATGGCACTTGGATCATATGGATCATGCAATATGTCTCATTTGCCATAAAATAATTGCAGAAATAAATAATATTAAAATATTGATTTTCCTTTATTATTTTTCATATTGTCTTTCCTACCATTTTTTCTACATATACATAATCATTTTCCTACCATTTTTTTTATAGTAATTTTCTGAAACAGATTTTCCTATAAACCCAAGAAAATTGAAGGAAAAAGTAATTATAGAAATAAATAATATTAAAATATTCATGATTTTTCTATAATCATTTTACTATAATTATTTATTATTTTATAATCATTGGAAAATTATAGGAAAGTAATTTTTGGCAAATTTAATACTGGATATAACACCTATCAGAATAATCAATATTTTTCTATATATTTTTTCTGTAATGATTTTCCTATAATTATTGTTTTATAATAAATTTTCTATAATCTCGAGAGAAGTATACTTTCTAAATTTATTGACATTTGACTATATAAAGTGAAAATCCTTACTGATTTGATTCATTGACTTATTTCTATAGTTAAATATTTCAATCAGTGAGATATTAGGTATATACTGAATTAAGTTGAATTGCTTATTACAAAGAAACTAAGAAACAAATGACAAATTATTGCAAGTTTTTCTTAGCAATATGCAATATATATATATATGAGTATTAATAAATATTGAAACGTGTATTAAATGATGAAATGAAAAACATAAATCAGTTTTCCTGTTTAAAAAGAAATAAAACTGAATTTGTCATGCTCTAAAAAGAAAGTATACGTGACAATTAACATGTTTTACTTGATTTTCGTTCGAATATTCTTATATTTTATGATGGTAATCTCTTGATACGAAAAATGAGTTCACGGCTGATAAATAAAAGGCAGGTTACACTGTCAACAGTGTTTGAAATTTTCTAAATCTTTTAATTTACGGGAAAACTCCTTCGTACCATAATTCACTGTTATGAAATTTCTACTTTGTTAAGCTAAGCATCGTAGATAAAAACTCTCTGTAATCAAATGTATGAAATAAATAAACTAAAATAAACTAAAATAGGTACACGTCATGTTTTTTAAAAATATATATACATATAATAGAGGAGATGGCTCAAATATGTTGGCACACCTGCACGTGTATTCTGATGAGTTTATCTTAGGCACGTTTTTAATGTTTATTTATTGTTTAGGAAATAATGTTTAGCTAATAAATATTACACTTATAGTGTAGTGAATAAAAATACAAGAGATATGAAGTATAAGCTTTTCTCAACGAATCAGGACTTTTAAATCATGGAAAATTGATTAATTAATCTTTTTTTTTTTTACTTGCCAATTTTTTTATCAGAATAATTTACTCATTTGTTCTTAAATTTGTATTCGATGAATGTAATTATAAAAGGCATTTTTAGTATCGTATTTGCAAGGAGTTGAATAACAGAATTTAGAAATAAAGTATTAAATGCGGGAATGAAATATGTATTATAAAATTACCGCAAGAGTAAGATAAAATATTGCATAAGAGAAAAGAAAAAGAAAAATGTGAAAGGTAAATAATTAAATTTACTATTCTTTACTATTTTTTTAACTTTTTATCCATTCAGTAAATTTTAACGTTACGTTGAGTTTTACATAAGAAAATGTACAATTTTCAAATGGTACCAACAATGTAATTAAATTAAAAAACGAATTCCAATCGATTGCAAAAAAAATGGGTGTATCATGTGGCATTTGTTCTCAGAAATCTATTCTGGTCTTGTCTCCTTTTGGTTCTTCTAGAGCCCCAAAAGTGTGTGACTGGAATCAAGCCCTCAAAAAGCCTCATACTCGAAAGTCGAGGCCAAGTGCAAAACACTTATTCATTTGAGCCACTGAAGCCCCTAGATATAAATTTCTTTTTGATGATTATGAATCTTTCTAATATACATGAATTTTAATAATTGTTTAATTTTCAGTGCAACTCTACTGATTCTTTAGAGAAATATCAATAAAAATTTTTAAAAGACACTTTGAACTTTTATATTTCCAGAAAAATGATTATAGACTTATTTTAATAGTTTCCTATAATATTTCTTCATAAAGATGATATTTATTAAATCATTCTTATTAAAAAATGCTTTTAGAGTGGTAAAAATTGAAATGATCAATTTACTCACTTAGACGTTGAGCTGTTCTCTGCTATTATCCAATGGGTGGAGGCTGAGATCAATTTTGATGATGAGAGGACTCTTCACTCAAAAATTTTCAAAATGTTTTCTATTTTCTGATTAAAACCAATTCTCAATACTAAGAAAGGTATTGAATCATAAATAGAAGAATTTTTATCCACTGTGGCACTGTAAAATCACGATGTCACTTAAAAGTATCCGAAATATCACTGAAACTACACGAGCTTGTTACTCTGCGATGGTTGCTTAGTAACTGAAGATGCAGTACAGAAATTTGGTGGATGCTAACGTAAAACTAAAATTGGAAGGGGAAATACAATTTCAAATTCAGGTATAATATACAATCTTTCCCCTAACATCATTACTGGAATTTCCCAGAGTTTTATTACACAAGAACAAAAATTCTAAGAAACCTTTTGAAATTCCATGACAAACTTTAAAATCTCTTTATATATTTTATATCCCTTAAAAATATTACATAGAAATCTTATAAAATTCCATGAAATCCTTTAAAATTCTCACATAATCATTAAAATATCAGAAAAATCTCTCGAAATCACTTCAAATTATTAGAAATCTGATAAAATTCCTTAAAACCTCATAAAACTCTTACAAAGCTTTTAAAATCCCTTAAAATTTCAGGAAATATTCTAAAATCCCATATAATTCTACAAAATCGTTTTAATATCCTAAAAATCTTTTGAATTTCGTAAAAATCATTTAAAAATCATGAAAAATGCATACAAAAACCTACAAAATCATTAATCTCTTGAAATACATGTTAAGATTAATGAAAATCTCTAAAAATTTCTAGCAAACTCTGAAAATTTCTCAATTAACTATTAAAATCTCTTAAAATCATTAAAGATATCATCAAATTCCATGAAATCCTTAAAACAAAATATTTTAAAAATCATAAAAAGCTTTTGAAATTTCTCAATAAAATTCTACGATGACATTTAAAATCCCATTATCTCCCATGAAATCTTAAAAAAATTCCATAAAAATCCTATTCTTTTCAATGTATTTTGAGTTTAGACTCGTGACAAAATGATTATTAACGAAACCAAATTCAACACTTCAAATTCAATTTACGCGGAATTTACAGTTCGGCAAGTATCGATTGTTGAAAATCACTATCGATACTTACAGGACGAATCAGAAGTACGGAATAGGCGTTACGATATTTCGACTTCGACTCAATCATCTTTTTGAAATAGATTAGGAAACAAATGAGAAAATTGGTCTGGTCAGGATTAACTTGGTTTAGGATTAGTATAAATATGGATGACCTCATAAACGACCTTAATCCTCAGCTGTCCCAAAAATAATTACAGTAATGTTTAATGAAGCCTTCCACTCTTTTCGATTCTAAACATGTCAATCCAAACCTGGTTTCCATTACAATCTTATGAAAATCAGGGAAAGATTGACATTTTTACAATCGAAAGTACGAATGTTACTACCTGAAGTGCAATAAACTTGACTTTACTTTTACCAGCAGGGGATGTAGTTTTTGATCAGGAGAGCGAGATTATATTTTGGCGACCTTTAATTGGCGCCCTTTGGAGCCTTTTGCGCCTTTTGCCAGATATCTGGCGCCTAGTATATATTAATCCTAATCCGTCACTTCGAAATACATTAAAATTTCTTCAAACTCTGAAAAATCTTTTGAAACCATTAAAAATTCAAAAAGAACGATTAAAATCATAAATATCTTGACATCCAAGTTAAAACTCGTATAAAGATTTTAAAAAATCTTAAGAAATTTTGATTTTTTAAGGAATTTTAATGTTCCTCATGGAGTTTTAAAGGATTTCACCGTTATTTTTTATTGTTTTTTAAAAATTTTGTGGAATTTTGAAAAGTTTTGAAAAATTTTTAAAGATTTTTTATATATTTTAAGGGATTTTAAAGTTTTTCGTTACATTATAAAGGATTTTAAAAGTCTTGTAAGAATTTTCAGTAATTTTTAAAGATTTTAAGAAGTTTCTATGAAATGAAAGGGATTACAAGAGATATGTATAATATTTAAAAGATTTAGTGGGAATTTTAAAGTTCCTTGTGGAATTTTAAAGAATGTTTAAAAAATTGTAAGAATTTTAAGAAATTTTTATTTTTAAAAGTAATTTTAAAGGATTTTATTGATCCTCATGGAATTTTAAAGGATTTTAAGATGTTTTTAGGAATTTTAAGTGATTACAAGAGATTTGAATAATATTTAAAAGATTTAGTTGAATTTTAAAAAGACTTTATAGAATTTTAAGAGATATTTAAGGAAGTTTAGGGAATTCAAAGAATTTTAAAGAATTTTAAAGTTCTAAGAAGTGAAAGAAACAATCATTGGTTGGTGTTGGTCTACTAGTAATATTTAAATAAGTGCATGTATACAAAATTAGTGTATACAAAAATTTCTAACTCAATTTATAGAAATTATGCAAATTTATAAAACATAGCATGTGTTATATATATACATCATTTTGTAATTTTGTTGGATGCGTAAATGTGTCTACTTCCTGGCTACTTGAGCTATATTTGATTAAAAGTGACGACTGGTTAGGGCACAATTGTTAGACTGTTATCATATGACGATAACTATGACATAAATAGAAACTAAGATGCGGAAGTCCTTTTTCCATATAATTTCCTTCATTTGTGAAGCCCCACTTCCGTTGAGAATCTACAGATAAACAGGAGACATAAAAACACCGGAACTGGGGTGATGCAATTACCTATTATACATATTTAAGATATTTATATATCTGAAATTTATATATTTCACAATTGAACTTTCTGGGTGCAACAATATACACTTACATTATATTAATTTTTCTAAATATAAAACGTGATATTTTTCAAGAGTAATTACAACCAAAATTTGCATTAAGAGTGCAATTGCATTTGCATTTTCAACACGAAAAATCGTATCAACTGCATTTTAATTTAGCTGCAAATCGTTTTACCAAGTTTGTTTATATTATGAAAAATTGATTGTCCTTCAATTTTTGCCATAAAGCGGGAATAAATATTAAAGTGATGAGGAAATCTTGTTAACTATAGACTTTTATCTTTCGAAATATTCAAATTATTCTGACAGTGGATTCGTATTTTCTATGTACTGAAACACCTGTGTCACTAATAAGCTGATGGAATTTGCAATTAAAGAATAATGATCAAACACGATAAAACCGATGTTGATAACGCGGTTGCATTCTTTATTAAATATAAGCTGAAACTACGACGCATAAATAATATTAAAAGCGATTGCAATCTTCGTGACAAAATATAACGATGACATAAAAAATTGATTCCATAATTTCGGGAAAATTATATAATGAAGTCTTAAATAAAGTACATTGCAATTAAGTGTGTTAAATTATAAATCATTACGTCAGATGCTAACAATAAGTATTAAATTTATAAGCCAACAAATGATTAAACTTTAATACAAGATAAAATCGAAGAGTAAAGAAATAAAGAATAAGGATTGAACAGTCATGACCTCGAACGAGGTCAAGTCTCGAAGAATTGCAAAACCAAGTAATGGTAAATGAAACCAAGCAGCTACGTCCGTTCACCATGACATCCGGATAATTAAATTTTCAGTCACGAATTTGTTATTAATATCAGAAACAATGAACAGATATATTTTCAGGATGGCCGTAAGATTCAATTTTTCAAATTTTTTCGATATTTCCATGACTTCCCTGACATTGGCCACTCTGATTTTTGTATATAACTGTTTTTTTTCGCATTTTTGCAAAACATTGCTAATTTGGATTGGAAACATTGATATTTGGACGAAAATAGATGTTTCAATTAGTTTTAGGTTTGAAAATATAAAAATATTTAAAAAAATCTTTTTTTGGGCTATAACTCAAAAGTGGGTTTTTGGATTTTAATTTTCCTTAATTTTCCTGAACCCGGGTGTCATTACTGACAATTTGGTGCAACAGCCGTTTAAATATCTCAAAAACTCTGGAAGTTATTAAAGGTAAAAAAATTTCTTCTCACTCTTCCAAACCATCGCCAATTTGAATTACATTTTCAACCTCCTAGAGAACTAAAGACATTTCTGCCATGATGAAAAATTTTGAACCGGTTCGTGTAAAGTCATTTCGTATGCAGAGAGGAAACCGGGTGGATAAAATAAGAAAACTGCCTTGCTTGAATTCTTGGACATGAAGAAATTCTACTAAGTCTTTGCAGAATTTGTATATATATTTTATTTGTATTCTCTTTATACATAGGATGGATAAATAATTCATTAAAATTATTTCTTACAAAAATTCTTTGTTTCTTTCAGGTTTAGTAAAGACAAGGAATATTACCAGCATGTTTTTACCTAATTTTGGCAGAAGATTCCAATCCGCCCACGTATATTCTCTCTGCGTAACGAAAGCTTCACGTTTCAAATAAATTTTACTGTAAGATTCTGGGTGTGAACGCATAAATTATAAATAACCCTGGTTAGTAACCAAATGGCGGAAAAGATTTGAATCCGTAGACGTAGACGAACTATTTTTGCATTGAAATATAAGATTGAGTGCATTACGAATTAATATACATATATGTATATGTGTACTGTACTAGTGGGTCGCAAACAGGAAATGATATTGCAAAAAAAAATTGCGGAAAACTCGCTCTACGTTAGAATTTAGTTATTTTTCTACTTTAAAAGAAATAATAAAGATGAATAATTCGGTATTCGTAAAATATTGAGATTTCAAAATATTTCTATAAGAAATTTCAGAGATTTTACTCATTGTTATGGAATTTTTGGGAATTTTAAGAGAATTCAGGAGAGATTTTTATGATTCTTGAAGGATTTTGTGGAATTTTAAGGGATTTTATGGAAATTGATGAGATTTCGGAAATTTTAATTAAAAACCCTTGAAATTCCTTATAATTCATTAAAATTTCTTAAAATTCTTCAAAATCCCGTGAAATCTCTTAAAAATCCACAAAAACCTTGAAAATCATTAATCTATGGAAATCTCTGTTAAAATTCATGAAAATTTAAAAATTTCTATAGAAACCTCTTTTTAAATCCCTTAAAATTATTAAAAGTCCAATAAAATTCCAGAAAATCTTTTCAAAATCATAAAAATCTCTCGAGTTTCGAAATTCTCCTCCAGTCTCAAAGTTTCGCCAAAATCGCGCAAAAACACCCCCTTTACGTGCCTTCAGTCCAAAACAGGACAAAATCGACTAAAAACACCCCCTTTACGTGCTTCCAGCCCAAAACAGGTCAAAATTGGGCAAAAACACCCCCTTTACGTTACTCTAGCCCAAAAAAGACGAAAATATCCAGAAAACACCCCCTTTACGTGCCTCTAGCCCAAAACAGGCAAAAATCGACAAAAAACACCCCCTTTAACGTGCTTCCAACCCAAAACACGTCAAAGTTGCGCAAAAACACCCCCTTTACGTTCCTCCAGCCCAAAAAATGCCAAAATATCCAGAAAACCCCCCCTTTACGTGCCTCTAGCCCAAAACAGGCCAAAATCGACAAAAAAACACCCCTTTTACGTGCTCTCAGTTCAAAACATGTCAGAATTGCGCAAAAACACCCCCTTCACGTGCCTCCAGCCCAAAGCAGGTCAAAATCGCGCAAAAACCCCCCCTTTACGTGCCTCCAGTCAAAAAAAATCAAAATCGCCGGATAAAACCCCCATTACGTGCCTCTAGACAGAAAAAGGCTAAAATTACGCGAAAACACCTCCTTTACATTCGAAATCGCTTAAAATTCGTTGGAATCTTTTAAAATTCTTTGACTTCTATTAATATTATCCCTAAAAATTTCAAAACACTTAAAATCTCTTAAGATTCCCTATATTTCTTAAAAATCTTTAAAAATTTTATAAATTCCTCTAAAATTCCGCGAAATATCCTGAAATTCCTTAAAATGATGCGAATTTTTTTTAAGATCCTATCTCTAATCTCTAATCCTCTTAAAAAATCATCTCTAAAAATATCTTTTTCTCTTTAAACTTCAAATGGATGTGGATCCGAAAGTGAATCACGTATAAGTCCCATGTCAAAAAATCAAAAATCGAGAAAGAGATTATAGTCTCCTGAGAGTCGACGTGAGACCATGAGCCATAAATCGAAGGTCCTGTTACTCAGACTCAAGACCGAAGATAATGTGCCACGCGCGGCCCACTTGCATCCTGTTGCTGTTGCACGTTTGCTCGAGCTTCGACACACCGGTCGCAATGTGCTCTCTTCCCACATATGTTAGTATTTTAACGAGTCGAGTGAGAAGGGAGATCGTAGCATTTTCTGATTTTCAGCAGAGCTGGCAGCAGGCTAGCAGCATGCCACCAGATCTCACTCGTGATGCTGTGCCAGCACGAGTATAGGGCGTGAACTCCATTTGGTGTGGTTTTCCTCCTACCATCCATCTGCATTCATCGATCGCAGCACGATCAGCAAACCTCTTCCTCGTCCGGTCGACTGATGCCATCGCAGCTGCTGCTGGACGTTCATGCACGAAAGGATGTTGCACATCCTTTGGACTTGGGGGAGTTTAGATCCCCAATAAGCTCGCATCGAATCCATTTCCAAATTTAACTCGCTACGGTTCAAGTATAATTGAGCGGCTGAAAGTATAAAGTAGATAAAAATATACCTAGTTCGTTTGTAAGAGTGGGATAAAAAATGCTTCCGAATGGAACAGGGGAAGAAATCAGTGATTTTTATCCACAAACGAAATATTTTCATCCACTTTTTACTTTCAGTCATTCAATCAATGATCTTTTAGTGGATGAATGTGAGATGAATCACGGCAGCTGAAATAAAATATTTGACAAGTCCTTTAGATATTAGAAAAATCCCTTGAAAACCCTTAAAACTTTACGAAATCCTTGTAAATTCTATAAGATCTTTTAAGAATCATACAAATCTTTTGAAATCGCTCAATAAAATTTTTTTTGATGACCCATTCCATATATATTATTATATATTATTTGTCCCCTAACTTCTCTGAACTTCCCTAACATGTGGACACCCTGATGAGATATATAATAAACAAAATAATGTTTGTCGAATAAAGTTCTGGTTGATTGCCTCCTTGACAATTGCGCGTGCTCAGAGAGACTCACGACTTTGATAAAACAAAGAGACAGGGACAGTGAGAGGACAAGAATAAAGAATAAGAATAATTCTGTAGCCGATTTGTGACTCATGAAGGAATTATTACAGACACAATTTACTATCATTCTCACGTAATCAAATTCCAGTGTTAATGTCATCGCTCCCTTTGTTAGCAGGTTCAACTTTTTCTTATATGCAATATAATTATAGGAGGTGGCGTAACTTAAAGACATTATCAATGGCGCAAAGCATTCAGGGGAGTATAAAGATCGTTTTTACACCTTAATTAGTTTTTACTACTTATTTTTATGGATCCTGTCTTATGATTTTTATTATTATATATCATTCAATGAATTAATTTAGAGGAGGTGGATTAATAAAGGGGAGACTGGGGCAATTTGAGACCCATCGCGCAAAAAGCAAGTAAAAAATCTAGAAAAATTTGGGAATTCTTTTTTAAGGCTCTTTAATTATTATCCACACTGTCCCGAATAGCACCGCGTCCCGAATAACCCCGATCATCTCCACTATCATTTATTTTATACCCAATACACTCCATAATTTTGGCCAATATGTGCTCTACTTCTTTCCTGTGAATGCCAATGTTTTTGCACATTAATTATGAATTCATATTGCTTCATTATTCCAATTGAGCTGGCATCTGTTGCGTTAACTCGTCTCCAGTGTTGAGACTATTTTGGATCGAAGAGTATGGAGGACACTACTGCGCAACCTGCGAAGCAAAGTGACCGTCATTTGGAAGGCCAACTTACTCACTTGACCTCGCACTTCAGCAAGTGCCACCACTTTTTTCACCTCTTTTCTACTTTTTCATCTCTCCCTGGGATACTATGTGGAAATATATGCATACTGACAGTTTGGATTGAAAAACTTTTGAATTTTAGATTATATAATATCTGACTGAATAATATCATTCTTTAATTCTCTTCCATTGACCCTTTCTGTTTCTCATCGTCGTACAAGTGCAATATAAAGCGCCTGCAGCAAAAATATACATATATCTCAATGGCGCAACAACCTCTTAGGAAATAACATGTCGTTCTCGTCCATTTTGCGCTTGCCCCATTGGCGAATTTCTTTTATACCAGCGGAAGTGTGTGTATTGGGTACACAAATTCTTACGGGGCCTTGAAACATGCTTTTCAATAAATTGGGTCCTTTGAAGAAAAAGTAAAGGCAATTGTGATAAATTTTGTAATCTTGGTATGCTGTTCATTGCAATCACTTTGCAATCACTTTACAAATTCTGCATTTATCACATCTTATGTTCTGTTGGATTATTTCAACCTCGAACCCGATTTCATTGAGAGTCTCTCTGTAATTCGAACCCGCCCAGGGCTTCGCAGATGTGAAGCTGAAGAGAATATGTAAGACGTTATTTTATCGCACGCGGTGCTCTCAATCAGACTCATTGCGACATTACACTTCATTATACACATAGAAGCGAGGCATTATTGGTTGCACTTACTCAAGTTCTTACTTCACAACAGCCGGGGAAGATGAATATAGTCAATATTGAAAATTCAGTAAAAATTTCTTAGGATCAAACCGTTATGTATTTAATTGGTGATGATGTAATGAGTTTACATGTTTGACTTAAAGAAATCTATTCTTTGATCATATATCTTTTTTTTATACCAATGTGTAATGAAGTTTTATAATACACTTTTTATATTTCTCGAATTTCATATTGTAGATGGTAATAAAAATTACACAAACTCATGTTGATGGAAAAAAACCTTTCTTCGCAATAATATGTCTCCATCAGGTTAGCAACTGATTCGCACGTCCTTGACCAACACTGAGCACAGTGATTGAGAAATGCCGACAAGATAACGAACCTCTCGCGAAATCGGATTTTACTCGGAGACTGTATAAAACTATATAAACTTATTTACATTTCTATAGACCGTGAATTTAAATTTCATTCAAGCTACCGGAATGATGAGCTGATTATTAATAATACCTTCAAGAAATTATCAGAAAAATCCTTCATGTGCAATTTTATTGTGTGATTTTAAGGGAATTTCAAGAGATTTTTAAAGATTTCAAAACAGGGAATCAGTTTCATTTCGAAAAAATTCATGGAGAAAAGAGAAATCATATCCGAGCTAATCCGAAGTCTGTATAGAGATTTCTATTCTGGACAATTCCCAGATTTTTTTCAATTCTCGGATAATTCTTGGGCATATCTTGGTAAGATGAGAAGATTTTAAATTTCCGGTAGGAGTTTATTATTATGCTGCTGGAGGCATGTATTTGTCCACAATTTATCATACAGCCGGTCGATTCACTGTCTGAAGATTTAGACAATTTGTCTGCGTGTGTGTTTCTGACATTCATTGTGCTCAGTTCTCACAGAATAAACCGATGTGATCGTCATTCAAAGTGTCGTCATCCTTCAACGAAATCTAGGTCTTTGTCAGCTTTTGTGACGTGAAACACTTTGAAAGAATTTTTCGTCTTCAGAAGCTAATGTATAATGATATAAACACATCACATACATTTTTTTCTATATGAATAAAAATTATCTTGTATACACACGTTGCACCACATTCTCTCGCAATTAGAAGATAATACTCGAGATAATGTCACTGTTGAGTCTAACACACTCAAAAATATGTCAAAATTCTAGTTAAATGTGGCCTTACTATTTTTTCTGCTCAAAGTAACCGGAAGTCTGGTTATTTTAATAAAATTTCTAGTTGAAACAATTAATAAATCAATCAGAAAAAATAGTAAGGGCATATTTAATCAGCATTATTCTTTAAGATTGCAAAAAGATATGCTCCATTCACGAAAATCGTGTTTTTTTATTCGTTAAAATATATTGCCACTTTTTACGAGGTTTTCATTTTTGTGGGTGATCGAATCGATTCTTGTGAGGCGATAACAATGTAAAATTCTGAGCTTCGTGTCTGGCGTGATGACGCAATTTGACGCCTCATCACATGTTCACGCACTTGCGTTTTGTGTATGTATTTGTACATTTACTTTTGCATATCCGGCACACTATAATGTGAATGTATATACGTTCCGAAAAAAATGTTCCTGCTGAGCGTAGGTTGATATTGTCGGGCAAACAGGATCTAGATGGAAATAAGATGGCATTACCTGTAGGGAGGCTCAATGAACTTCTTCTATCATGACATCTGTATAGATATATATGTAGTATATGTACATTTAACATATATACATTGACATGTATATTCATACATTTCCTTTTTAATGCTTCATATATATTTAAGATACATTGATCTTTACTTTTGCCTCTGAGTCGTTCTTTTTATATAAAACTACCCTAGCAAAAGAATCTGAACTTTCAATTATAATTAATCAAGTCTAAACGAATTTTCAAGGCAAATAAATTCGGTCTGTGCGAATCAATCCCAATGATTCCGGCTTAAACTGGAATGAAACTATTTGATTCGCATACAAATTTCGAAATGATTTGGAATCTTTTGGATTGGTTCGGAATGAATTTTAATCTGAAATGTGTTGCTTCTTGTTCTTCCATTCACATGGAGTTATTAAAACCTCTTTAAATCCATTGAAATTATTGAATATAAATATATCTCTTGAAATTATTAGAAATTTATATAGAGAATGACAAATTTTTTTTTCCTGACAGTTGCCTGACTTCCATGATTTCGCTGACATGCGGCCAGTCTGAAGTCATTAAATTAAAACTTTTTTGCGTATTTTAATTGTTGTAGAAACTATATACAGAAAAATACTTATATATTATATAAAGAATGTATATTATATACAGAAAGTTATATACAGAAAATTTTTGTCTCATTTTGAGACAAAGATTTTATTTTTTTGAACCCTTGTTTTGACACATGAAATCCTTAAAGGACTGACTAATTAAAATTTCTGCGTGCGAATATCTTATCGCTGTTTACAGACGTTCTTGAGGCTTTATACCGGAAGTCACGTCATCCGTTACACGATCTACTTCCGTCGCGTTTTATATCCATTTCTAGGTAGTCTTAAAAGTAAAATATGTATATTAAATAACATAGATAAAGTATTCATTTCGAGCTACGCAAAAAAACAAGTTTTTGGGACTAATTAATATTCAGAAGCCGATTTGGACATCTTAAAAAATTAAACCTATTAAAATTACATATAAATCAATCATGGTCTAAACAAAAATTATTATTTGTTATAAAGGGTGTTGGAGCCGAGTTCTGATCTAAAAATTCGAGTTCTTCATTTTACTCAACAAATATTAGATTTAGAATTTTTTCCTTCTGTAGGATTAATCAATTTTTAACTAGAATTGTGCGTACAAAGCGAGAAAATATCTAATTCAAATATTTTTTAAGTCAAATGCAAATATTGAATTCTGAAATCATTTTCAATTCTTCGATTTTTGCAAAAAATATTTATCTATAATTTTCGTTCAGTAAAATGAAGAATGGAATTTTAAGAAGCTTAAAAATTGGGTCCAACGCCCTTAACTACAATTTTTTAACCAAATTTTTAGGATTTTAATCATTTTTTATGAAAAAGGGCTTTTGTCCTTTTATAAACTATTAAGAAACAAGAAAACGATTTTGTATAAGGTTTTGAGCTATTGCCCTATCTTTTTAAATCTTGAGAGCTATAATACGAGATTTATGTACAAACTACTTGCAGATATAAATATATCTTATATACAAATCCGGAAAAGGGAGACTTTTGTTTAGTAGACCTTAGACGAGAAAAGAACAGTTTCAATGCCCCGGATGCAGCAGATTGGTTTACTGTCGACTTCCGGGTTTTTTCGTCTATATCTATCCGCTTTTCTTGTATTTACTCTCGCTATTTCTACCTCTAAAAGTGGGATTACATCTCAAATCCAGGAGTCTGAAAGGAAAAAGGGTAAGCTTCAGTATCGACACATTGACTCATCTACCAGCCAGAAAAATATTTACCTTTCTTTGATGAAATGTGAGAAAGCCGGAAGTTTCATTCTGATCAAAGAATTTGAGAAACTAACTGAAAATTCAATCTCGGGTGTCGCATTTAACTATATTTACTTATTTCAACATAGTGCAATATTTTCCATCAAAGAACACAAAAAAAAATATTCGAACTTTTTATCATAATGAATACCATTCTCCATTTTACTCAACGAAAATTACAGATAAATATTTTTTCGTTCTGTAGCCCTAATCTTTTTTCAAATATAAGACTGCATACAGAGCGAAAAAATATTTAATTTTTATACTTTTTGCATAAAACGAAGAATTCAAAATCAGCCTTTAAAATTGAATATTTCCATTTTACTTAATTTTCGTAGAAATAATGTAATAAGTGTTTTAGAAATATATATTTTGAGATTTATTTTGACTTTATTCCATTTCATAAGAAGTGGTGGAACGCTTATAAAATTTTATTTTTCATTTTAGACAAGATCAAATTAATTTGTACGGGTTTTATTTATTGTTACTATCTTCGTTTTCATTCCGTAATTCAATCATTTTTTTAAAGAAAAAACCACTATTATCTTGCTACATCATTTAATTAACTTAATTACCGATTCAATTAAAGTTTGCTAATTTAGACATTTCTGGGTTACTGGAAGTATCCAAGAAGAGGATATCCAGAGACTCCTTTCATGGCTTCGTCTTCAGTCTTCGCTGATTATCCAAGAGATCCTAATTATATTTAGCCTTGCAAGCTATAAAGCCTGTCATAATTAGCCTTAGAATTATTATTTTACTCCCACGAATTTGAGTTCATGACCTAATAATAGGTGACGAGTTTTGTCGTTGACTCTATTTCACATTAAAATTGGGTGCCGGAAATTAATTTTGAAGCTTTAATTTAAAAAACATTATTTAATAGATTCAATTTATAAGTATTTGTCAAATAGTTTAAAATTCCGCCACACATTCATTTAAGACAATATAAAGCTTATCTAAGCAGTTATAAAAGCGAAAAAAATTCTTATATGAAAGAATTCAGTTTTCCCATATATATTACATTGAGTAAAAAAATAAATAAAAAAATAGAGGAGACAATAGTTTTGACACTGAAGCTTTTTAGAATTTAGTGCACTTAAATTTAAAAATAAATTTTAAATCGGACTAAATTTGAAGGGTCTGGATATTTTGGAACGAAAAAAGTGAGTTTCCTCCTTCTGAAAACTATATGTCTACTCATAAGATGACAAACCACTAGCATCTGCTAGCTAGGGAGGAATAGGGAGGAACAAGAAAAAAAATGTTCTGCTCGCAGCCGACAGAATGAAAGTACGTGCCCAGACAGTAGGTCCGAGGCCCAATTTCTGGCACCTGCCTGACCCCGGTATACCGTTCAAATCGTACATTGTCTGGTGAGCTGAAACTTCGAAAGAATACAGACTATAAGACTCGTGCTACTCGACTCCGGCTCACCTTTAGTCCTCGTTTACCTGCAGACTTTTTCAAAACCTTAGGTGGTCATTAGGTCCGTCAGGCTCCGTGTTTCCTAAAATCTAGTTTCCTCCATTTTCCTTTTTTCAACAAACACGATCTAGGTAGAACGAATTGAACCGGAAGAGAGATAATACATCTACAGTTTAGATTCTCTTTCTTATTCTTTTATATATTTCATAATAGAAATAGACGTAATATCCATCAATTGTAATATCCATTTTAATGTTTTGAAAATTGAATTGTCGTCATATCATAAAAAACACAGGAATCGTAATCGAAAATCTGTGAAAAATTAAATTATGAATCTAAGCAGATTTTTTATCTTTTTTTGAAAAAAAAATTAAATTTACTAATAAATTAAGAGCTTAATTAAATTTTCGATGGTATTCGGGACATGCGGCTCCGTAATCTTGGAGACTGAAGATTGTGCTGCTATTTTTTTGCAAATATCGGAGAAAATCGTGAATATACACAAGAAGTAATTGAATGCTTCTTTCGTCCAGCGGAGTGTAAGAAAGCATACTCCCAAGTTTCACTGAAACAATAAACATCGATTTAAAATATAAACTTGAGAATTGTCATTCAAAATAATATAAAATAATATATTATACCAAAGAGTCTCAAGAGATGGAAAGCTCCGTAAATTTGACTGGGAGTTGAATTTGGGTTTTCAGCCAAGATTTCTCCATATTGTTGACGCTCCCACCTGTATAAAAGTTGTGTGCCTAACATAACATTGAAATATTCTCGCAGACCTTTTGTAACTTCTAGAACCGCTACTTCCCTGAAATTAACATTAATTTTAATTATTATTATAAAAATTTCTGGTACAGAGAATTTATAAAACTAATAATTATTTAATAAACTCACTTGTTAGGAGTATTTGTTTTACTGGATGTTTTGAATTTTACATAATCGTCAAGAATTTGATCAACGGTGTGCCTTGCTGGCAATATTGCCAGTTTTCTTTGTCTGCTTATTGCATCCCAATCATCTACCAGCCAGGGTTTCAATTCATCTGGTAATTTTACTTTAACTTCTACTTTAGCTAGAAACTGTTCTTCAGTTTCTACTGAAGGATCCAAGCGGCTGTGAAAGGAAGAAAAATAATTTTCCTCTGGAATGTATAAATTAAAGTGATGTTAAAAAGAATTGATTGAAATACCTTTTCTTTTTACGAGGTACATCAGAAGAAGAATCGTTGGAAGTGGGACTTACTGAACCACTATTTTTGGTAGATCTACTCGTAGCTTTTTCAGTTAAAAGAGTTGGTGTACTAGCATTGCTCTCAGTGTCCTTTTCCTTCTCTTTTGTGTTTTCGCGACTGCGACCTTGAGGCTTAGAAGCTACAGATGTCTTTTTTCCTTTTTGTGAGGTTTGCTGCGCAGCGTAAGCTCGCTGTACGTCCTTTTGTTTTTGAACATTAACGTCATTGTATTTAAGCACGCGACTTTCCGGAACCCACTCGTCCCAACTATAAAATTTAATTTTTCAAGATTAAGCTTTCAAGTTTGTTTCACAGATTCAGAGTGGTCATCAATATCTATAAGAAATTCCCCATCACAAAAATAAATTTACTCACTTCCCGATTTTTTCCGACCTTTAAAAATTTCTGGTCATTTCCTAGATCTAGCAGCCATCATATAATTAGAAAATAAATTTTACATTCATCTAAAGTATTAATATTTCAACATTTAAATCTTTTAAACTAAAATGAATACAACGTGAAAGAGGTTCCTTAATACAATTCGAAAAACTTAAAGGGATTTCAGTAAATAAACAAACTTAAATAAACATATGATTATAATTCTAGCTAAAAAACAAGTAAGGTTGATGGAATCATTATTTTTATATAATTAACAAGTAAATTAAAATTATTTTTAAAAACCACTTTTCATTTTGTAAATTGTTCTAAATGAAGGGCATAAAATTAGATAATTAATAACAGTAAAAATCAGTTTCTTACTTCTTATTCCAACCGGCATAATGGATTAGATATTTTGTTTGTTTATCCTTGGTGATTGTAGATTTTAAACATTTTGCTTCGTAGATTAGAGGCCCATGAAAACAGAGAACTCTTTCTCCTGAATAAGAAAGTTTTGTGTACTTTCGTTTACGTGTTATAAGATTAAAAAAACGAATTACATACCTTCACTAAATTTGCAAGTAGGAGCCATTAATATTTATTAATAGTGTCTTGCTTTTGTAATAAAAAAATAGAGCAAGGGATAATTGTTTATTCAAGTTTTTGACATTTCCGAAGAGCACAGTTGCGAGCACAGTACCGACATTACCGGTATGGTGGTATGTATAGGACACTGGTTAGTTCTGGAAACTGACTATATGTGGTTTTTAATTTTAGGTCAATGGCTGCCAACAGAATGGTCTCTTAGAAAGATGAAAAGGAAATAATTAACCTAGCCGTAGAAATTGTAAGTATAACACCTTTAGATTTAAGAAATTTAATTAACTCCACAAAATTAATTTGTATATTTGGAAAATATCTTATTTTTAGATTTATTATTTGTAAGCCCAATTTAACAGATTAAATTTCCCACGTTATTTCATAAAAAAAAACATACCTATCTTCTAGGGACTTTTTTGTTAGTTACCGACAGAGCGTCAATTTCAGTTCTGACTTGGTTCAGACCAAGCTTGGACTTCAAACGCTTGACCCTTGACCACGCTTGACGCTCAGCTGATTTGGTGCGTGCTCTCTTGAGGCTTGTTTCTTGTGATTCTGTTTATCGGTTCTGATTTTGAAGAGATTTTTTGATTCATTTTGATTGGAAGGAAATACAAAAAATCAGTAAGTAGAAAGTTTTTGTCTAGATAAGTTCGCGGATTGTGATAGTGCAAAAGATGAGTGAAGCGGCGCAACAATTAATTGAAATGGAGGTGGACGAAAACAATGGACCTTCGGTGGATATTCCGATGGAAATTGCACCAGCCTCTGCTGAAAAAGTCGCAACTACCTCGGCTAATACTAATTCAGCATGCCGAGTCATGGCATCTTCAGGAACAGTTGGATCCGTATCCATTAGTCTCCACCCTCTAGTTATTATGAATGTTAGCGAACACTGGACTAGGTTAAGAGCACAGGAAGGTTCCGACCAACTTGGTAAGATTTCAAATTTTCTATATGGTATAAAAAAAAAATACGCAGATTTTCTACTTTTTCTTGTAATTTTATCTAAACTTGTAAAACGACTTCGTGCAGCGTAGTGAATTTACTAAAGATCTTGTAGAATTGTTAGATGCAATGTAGAAATTTTACAACTTGTATTTGGATTTTCACAAGATTTTGTATATTTACCTCTTTCAAATCTTAATTAATCTTAATTAATAATAATTAGAAGTCGATAAAATTAAGTAGACACATGGAGTTACATAAGACATTAAAGAATTGAAAACTTCAATTTTAATTTGCAGTCTATGGAGCCATAATTGGAAAACAGAAAGGTCGCAACATTGAAATCATGAACTCTTTCGAGTTACTTTTTACTTGTATAGGCGACGATGTAATAATCGATAGAGATTACTACAATACAAAAGAGGAACAGTTTAAACAGGTTTTCAGTGAGATGGACTTCCTTGGTTGGTACACGACGGGTGATATGCCAAATGATAGAGATATTAGAGTGCACAAGCAGATTTGCGAGATCAACGAAAGTCCAGTGTTATTAAAATTAGATCCCAGACCAAAAAATACAGATGTAAGTTATTTTCTATTTACCAACTATTTATTTTAATAGGGTTATGAGAAATTAATTAAAATTTTCTACTTTTATTTTCAGCAACTGCCAGTTTCATTGTATGAATCAGTGATTGATTTGGTCAATGGAGAAGCTACTATGTTATTTGTCCCATTAACATACACCTTGGCGACAGAAGAAGCAGAAAGAATAGGCGTTGACCATGTTGCGAGGATGTGTAGTAACGACCAGGGCGAGAGTTCTTTAGGTAAAATAAAAAGAAATATAAAAAGATTTATCTAAATTTGAGTAAAATCGAAAATGCTTATCAATCTTTGTTCACTAGCACTAACGAAATTATTCTAATTTTAGTTGCTGAACACTTGGTAGCTCAACACAGTGCTATTAAGATGTTGCACTCTAGAGTTAAACTTGTATTGAGATACGTCCAAGCAGTTGAAAGTGGAGAGTTACAAGGAAATCATGAAGTCCTGAGAGCAGCTTGCTCATTGAGTAATCGACTACCAGTTCTCAACAGTCCTAAATTCAAACGTGATTTCTACAATGTAAGTGTTCAAAATCTTATTCCAAAAAGCAGTGTTAGAGAAACAAAAATTTATACTAGATTAGTTGGATAATTATTTTTCTTTTTCTGTTTATAGCAATGCAACGACTTTGGTCTGATGACCTACCTCGGCATAATAACTAAAGGATGTAATGATTCAAATCAGTTCGTGAACAAATTCAATATTCTCTACGACAGACAAGGATACTCCCGCCGTCTAAGAAGTCTCTTTTTCTCCTGATTGGCCTCATGTTTTGCTTTTTATACCCGTTTCGTTTTCGTACTATAAATTAGCCCTCAGGTACAATTTTAAGTCAATGTTCTACATCATTTTTGGAGCGTCATTGTCCACGATTAAGAATAGATTGACGTCATCAAGTTTTTCAGAAAATACAAAGTATCTTTGTGAGTTATATAACTTTTTCTCTTAATGTCAAGTATACTTTATTTGAAATTTAAAGGTTCGATTTATTATTTAAATTTACGATTTTATAAATTAATACGTCCTGGCTGTACCTATATTTGGGTGCAAAATAGTTCAATTGATTTGAATAAAATATTGCATTGTACATTCTTAAGACTGAAAATTTCTTTAAGTAGATTACATCTTTTTAATAGGTGAATAAAACAAAAATACGGAAACGGATTTTAAATGGCATAAAAATTTATTTTTGTTCCTAAGGTTCAAAACCATTTTTATATCGGTAATTATATATCCGTTGAATGCGGATACTTTCACGAGTTTTTTTTATCTCTTTATGGAAGACCTTATATAAAACGGCACCTTCATACATTTTATTTGTTTTTTAATCTTACCTTAATCTGGATTGCAAAGAGTATTTTAATAACCGTAAATTCTTTTGAATTTATCGAGAATTTTCAAGTAAAATAACTCGTCTTCAAAATCTTAAACATTAGAGTAAATTAATTTACGTTTGCAACCATACTGATGAAGATTTAAGATAAAGTTCCTCTCTTCGATGTACTGAAGCATAAAAATTGAAGACAATTTTAATGTAAAAATGCTGCTCTTAGGTTCCTTTATAAAACATTAATTTCTAAAAATGGTTTCTAAAAAACCTGATATACATATATATATATAAATATTGATACATTTATATTTATATATTTATATAACTTATTGAAATATCTCTGTACAAAATATAGTATACTGTGCTTCGTAAATTATTTCTCGTTCCTTCAATACATTAAGCCGCTCCGATAATTTCAGTATCGTTTCTAGGCCTTTTTCAGATAAATATAAGCAGCCCTAGTGTGTTAACAAAATTATACATTGTTTTTCTGCGTCATTTTCGTTATTAGCTTTAATTTAATTATAATTATATCTATACTATATTATACTATTGATTTTATATTTTAGAGGTCTACTCGACACTGTGATATTTAATTGATATGACGGTATGAAACCTCTGAAAAAGTTGGAGAGAACCGATAGCAATCGTCTCGTATCAATTTCAAAATAAAAGGACAATACGTAATATTAACTTAATTCAAATACTACGATCACAATGAAACCCTACGTATTTAAATGCAACAGAAACGAGATTCTATTTTCACAAAGGTTGCTTTCTGTTTTCTTTTTTTTTTTTTTTGTAAATGTTCTTATACAGTTCAGCTCGAGCGACTGGATGCATTTTAAATAATTTTTCGTACTTTTTTCAGATTTGGTCGGGGAATTCGACTTTTTTTTAATCCATACATATTGAGAGGCCATCCTCTATCATAGTGGCGAGAATATCCACCATGACGGATAGCATTGTATTGGGCTAAGGACTCGGTTTGTCCACGCCAATTAGGTCTTCGAAAAGGCTATTTCTGCCCTCAAGTTTTTCTTCGATAGTTTGAATGGCAAATCGTAATGCAGCTGCCGCTAAATCTCCAACTGACCAATGTCTGTCCATCAGAATTCTGCTCACTGTGTCCAACTGAAATCAAAATCAGAACAGAGTATTACAACTTCATTCAAATGCTCTCTAAATTACTGGGTTACTTAAAAGTTTTTAATAAGAATTAATTACAAGTACCTTTGACAAACTAGAATGACCAGAAGTATAATATATCAATCTGGGAACACCTGCTAAGGAGGCAGCAAGCCACTGAATTACAAGTTTCAGCTGTGGATCGCCTTTCAGTCGAGATCCACATCCCCAATTACCAGTTACGACTGGTAATAATCCACCTCCAAGAGGGCTATTTTCTCTTGGCATCTATAAACAAATTTTTATTCTATTCCAGTAATTATCTGATTCTTTGCAAAGTTGTGAATTTGTTTTTTGTGTATAGTGTGAAATATATGTAGAATTAGTTTTTAAGAATAAATTAATAAGGAAATACGATAGAATGAGAGACAGGTTCATAGTAAGAGTTAGAACGGAAAAATTGCTCAGGGATTTAGTTACAGAATGAGTAAGCAAAAAGTCAATAACTGTTGTTAACAAAAACCCAATAATTCTTCATTCATTGGGATAGATATTGAAAAATTAATTCAAGGTAGCAGAAGCAGTCAGTTTGCAATAATTCAGGATGTCTACACGAAATGTTTCCAAAATGATACACCGATTGTAGTAAAAATAAGATTACATCTTTTATTTTGGATACTGGTAAACATCCTGTTCGTTATGCAGGGCATTATTATTGGGATTTTCTTGATTGCAGCACCTTCAATTCAGATTCTGGATCATTTGCAAGACTCCGTTTGATTTTTCCCACGAAGTTTGCCAAACTTTCTATAAGAGTAGAACTCATTTCTACTTCAATCTTTTCAGATTCGGGTGGTGGTAAATAAGCAGTAGCTTCCTCATCGATAAGGGTCTGGTACACTTGTGAAGTAAATGTCACAGCCCAGGCTTGCTTCTTCATTTTTGATTCCTTTGCTGGTGATTTAATCTCAGAATCCTCACATAAGGCATCCTCGTAACAAGATGCGTCTTCAAAATCTGATTCCTGTGTGACGTTTGTCGCGAATTGATTTTTCGTTTAAAAAATGTATTAAATCTTTAACTAAGCACAATCGCAATCCTGACTCTTTGATATGTATAAAACAACAACAAACAACAACTGACCACAACTGACTGTCTCTCATTCCATCTTCAGTAATGAGGCTGTACAAATAAACTCTATAATATTCTGAATTATGATGAGTTAGTCTTTTTATAACAAAAAATTGAAGCTAAGATCAGAGTGGCAACTTGACCAGGAAACCGAGAATTTTATTGACCCAGAAATTACCCGGGATTTAAAATTGTCCGCCAAGTTGACACCCTGAATGTTAAAGTGTAGATTGTGGAATCTGATGTCATTTGAAGTTTATTTTCACAATTGGAATAGTAAATATTATAAATATCCTAAACAATTTTACTATTAACTATTTATGAAAATTTCAATTTAATTTTTTCTCTTTTTACTTACAGATTGCTGGCGCCTGTTTTTCTGTCGAGCCAATTCCAAACTTAGACTTCTCACAGCTAAAGCTAATTTATGCCTTTGATGAGCATCGCTGGAGTCAACTATTGGCTGAGGTTCACCTTCCTGAACAGGAACTCCTGCGAAAGATTCACTTAGCGCTCTTTTGAGAAGAGAACCAGCGAATCTCACAACAGCTCTGTCTCTTGCATCCATTTCTCGATTTTCATCAGTAGCTGGTGGTTCTTCCAGCCACTTTGATAGCTGCTCGTAGACCTCTTCGAGTTCTGAACAAAAATCTAGGAGAGTCGAAATTCAGATTAACAACTATACATTTAACAATTAATTTCTAAAGCAAATTCAGTTTATTATATTTTCAAGATTTACCTGAACTATATTCAGTGCTAAAACTATATTTACTACTAGCACTCGTATCTCTTTTAAACATGGCTGGTTGACTCTGTCGAAATCTCCCCAGCCATTTTTGCTCAGCTTCTAGAGATTCTTTTAGGAATTCCTCATCTACAGTTTCATCTCTTAGTACAAAACCTCTCGATCCGACTCTTTTGACTCTGGAAAATTCATTAAAGATCTTTTATTTATTCTTGGCGTTAATTAAGGGCGTTGGACCCAAGTGTTTAGTTCAAAATTCCATTCTCCATTTTACTCAACGAAAATTATAGATAAATATTTTTTCGCTTTGTACCCCTAATCTTTTTTCAAATATAAGACTGCATACAGAGCGAAAAAATATTTAGTTTTGGTACTTTTTGCGTAAAATGAGGAATTAAAAATCTGACTTCAAAATTCAATATTTTTATTTTACTTAAAAATATTTGAATTAGATATTTTTTCGCTCTGTATGCATAATACTAGGTACAAATAGATTAATTCTATAGATGGAAAAAATTCCAAGTGTAATATTTGTTGAATAAAATGAGGAAATCGAATTTTTAGATTATATTAAATATCAATCAAAATATAAAATACATACTTAAGATTCTGACCGACATGGCTACCAGGGACACTAATGCCAACAGCATAGCTGCTTTCGCTGGAAGAATTATTGGAAGACGTGCCAGTAGCTGTGCTTTCCCGTTTCAAAGCATCTTTCAGTCTTTGAGCGAAAGTTCCCCTCCTTTCTGGGCTGTCCAGTTGATGATTGTAATTTCTTAAGAGTTTTTGTTCCTCATCTTCTGTTAAATAGAACATTATTTTGTAAACCTTGCGAAAGTCGTAACTATTTCTTTTTGTAGATAGAGCGAATAGATTCCGATTTTTAAAATTGAAACGTACCTGGATCCTCATCAATTGTATCCTTAGCACTGTGAAAACTGTCAGTACTCTGACTATTACAACTGCTGTAAACAGATGTCTGTCCTAAAGATTTTCTTGTGACTGGTAAAACTTCTCCACTGGATCCAAGAACTATAAAACGATTTCTTCTATTTGCGCAGCTTGTTGCTTTAGTTTCTAAGCCAGGACTCGATGCACCATTTCCTCGAATCCTAACTTCTTTTGTGCGATCACAGGTTTCATTGAAAAGTATTGCAGGTGCTTTAAGTAAACAAAATAACAAATCATATAAATTATAAAAATATTTTTATTGAAGGCCGTTGGACCCATGTGTTGAGTTCAAAATTCCATTCTCCATTTTACTCAACGAAAATTATAGATAAATATTTTTTCGCTCTGTACCCCTAATCTTTTTTCAAATATAAGACTGCATACAGAGCGAAAAAATATTTAGTTTTGATACTTTTTGCGAAAAATGAGGAATTAAAAATCTGACTTCAAAATTCAATATTTTCGTTTTACTTCAAAAATATTTGAATTAAATATTTTCTCGCTCTGTATGCATAATTCTAGTTACAAATTGATTAATTCTACAGAGGGAAAGTATTCCAAATTTAATATTTGTTGAGTAAAATGAAGAAATCGAATTTTTAGATTAAAACTTGGCTTCTTTTAGAATTTCTTTTTGAAATCACTCCTTACTCTGACTGCCTGTACTATTCTTCGCCAGGGGTTTTTCCTCATGTTCCACTTCCGGTGGAGTGCTACTGAAACTTTCTCCAATTGGTGATAACCTTCTGGCACCCAGACCAGTCTCAGAATCCAATTCAGGTCTTACAGGATCAGTCGGACTGCTTGGAGTATGTCGTTGTCTAAATCCCAAAAGAGATTTGTTCATTTCCCTCAAAATATTGTCCTCTTCGTATTGACTTATTGGAAGATGAGAATAATCTTCTGCGTCCATACAACACACCATCATCTGCAAAATGTGGTTCTCTCTATATTATAAATATTAAAAAGGAAAGAGACATTTTCAATTATAAGTTTACTTTTTGAAATTTCACTTACAGCACTTGGTTCAGGCATGACTTCAAAAGTAGCTCTGTTTTTAGGGTCATTTATCCTTGAAATATGTCTTACACCTTCTACTATTAAAACTTCGTTGTCTTCTAAGGCCTCGACGGATAACATTGCGGAGAGGAGTTCTGGATGAGTGCTTAACTAAAAAATTAATTAAAAAATTAATTAATTGAAGTAAATAATACCTTTCTTTCTGTCTATTATTATTAGCACATGAATTAATTTGTAAATAAATTAGTAAGTTCACTAAACAAAGTGTGTATAGAAATTTAAAGAATTTGATGAGATTCCTAATACTTTTAATAGATTTTAAAGGATATAAAAGGGATTTTATTTGTTATCATTGAACTTGAATGAAGTTTATGGAAGACCCCTAATTGATATTAGTAATTAAAGATACGAGGAGAAGTATACTTACTTACATGTATTGTTTCTTGGGAGATTTCATCTTCCAGAACACCTCCACCAAATCTCGAACTTGCAAAGCAAACGTGTAAAACTTTTGTTTCTGCATCAATTCTATCCATACGCCCTTCATGGCGAATTGTCAAAGGACAAAGAGGGACACTACTCTCTAGCCAGTCTTCAATTGTCAGCCATTGTTTGGAGGTCATTACCTAAATGAGAAAAAATTAAAGTTCCAATCAGAATTAATTTAATCTTAATTTTTATTATTTTTATTTTGGACGTTGGACCCAAGTGTTAAGTTCAAAATTCCATTCTTCATTTCATTCAACGAAAATTATAAATAAATATTTTTTCGCTCTGTAGCGCTAATATTTTTTTAAATATGAAACTGGGTACAGAGCGAAAAAATGTTTAGTTTTGATACTTTGTGTAGAAAACGAGGAATTCAAAATCTAACTTCAAAATTCAATATTTTAATTATAATTAGTAATTTAAATTGTATTTTAATTTGAATTAGATATTTTCTCGCTCTGTGCATATAATTTTATATAAAAATTTATTAATTATAGGAAAAAAATGTAAAAATTTAATATTTGTTCAGTAAAATGAGGAAATCGAATTTTTAGATTATAAATTGGCTCCAACGTCCTTAATTAAAATATTGATAATGCTGATAGTTGTTGAATTTTAAAAATTTCAATTGAAACACCTTCTACACAAAAATTGAAGCTAAATTTTGATGAATTTATAATAATTATAATTTATAATAATAATAATAATTCTAAATTTATAATTTATACCTGTCTTGAAATAGTCATTCTTCCCTCTAAAGAATTCTCAGTATTGAGAAAATCGAAGTAACTGAATATACTTCGCAATTTGGCTTTCTGACAGTTTCTGAAAATAATGAAAAATTATATAGATTTAGAAATGGAAAAAAAATTAAGTAGGGCATCGTTTTGGAAAGAAAATAAAAACAAAATGTTATATCTGCTCCAGCAGAAAATTCATGTTTGGCAAGATATGTGGATGACCAAACTTTTCCTTTTTCTCCTGAATTTTTATTATTTTGTAAATCCGTAAGATCTACAGTAAGACTTTGATTCACTTTAAGGGTGTTGGAGCCAAGTTCTAAACTAAAAACTCGATTTCTTCATTTTACTTAACAAATATGAAAATTTGAATTTTTCCCTCTGTAGAATTAATTAATTTTTAATTAGAGTTTGCGCGCAGAGCGAAAAAATATTTATCTATAATTTTCGTTGAGTAAAATGGAGAATAGAATTTTGAGCCTTGGGTTCAACGCCCTTAAATTATTATATATGGGTCATTCCATCCAAAATTTACAATCAAAAATTGTTTTTAGGCGAAATATATAAATATATTTTGTTCTTATTGAAAATATTAGAAACCTATTTAATATAATATTTTCTTTAAACTCACAAATGTAGATTTTTGAAATAATTCGTGAAATTGAAGTCCCTCAGAGTGGGATGAGTCTTTGTTGTCCTTTTTGGATAAGTGGAGAAAAATGCATTTGCTACTAAAGATGATATGAATTCATAATTGTATTCTACTGTGTCTCCTAAAATCAATCATTTTTAATATTAACTATGATAATTTGCAAATTCTGTAAGAAATAAATATTTTATATAATAAAATATGCTTTTATTATTATTTAAAATATATAAATAGTTTCACCTTGTTGTTGTAAACTGAAATGCAAACCCTGCGGTGGTTTGCACGATCTGAGAGCTTTTGCTCTCTCTACTATTTTTGGTATTGTTTTTAAAAACACTTTTTCTCGTTCACTTGCATTCATATCCTCATCCAAAAATCGTCCTAGGCCGACAAATAAATCTGGGTCTTGATTATCCTCATCAGGATCAAGGCTTATGCTAAAAAATTGTTATTTCAATGAGAAAATATATAATTATTATAAACAGAGAAGAAAATAACATAGTATTTACAAAAAATAGATCATTGATCGTTTTATTGTTTTTCAAGAAATAATATCAGATACACAACATTAATAAATTAATCAAATTTAATTAATTAAAAACCATCGCTTAATTTTTCTTATTATTGAATGAAATTTTCTTACATGGTGTATAGAAAAATTTGAATTTTGAGTCTAGGAGAAAGAAGGCAAATGTCAAAGTATGTTTTGAAACATGTGTTCAGTGATTTATTTTTAATTCCATTATGTGGACAGTATAGAATGCGAAATAGCTACTGCTAGTGAGATCAGTGTCTGAATATAACTGCTAGCATACGGATCTCGGAGAACTGCTCTAAATACAATGTATAGAAAAACAGGACAATATTTCAATCACAAAATTTCTTCTATTTTCATTCAATTAAATTAATTAAATATAAAAGTAAATAAGTTTTCCAGCAGATATTATAAAAAGAATTTGTCAATATAATATGTTCAAAGGGTTCAAATTTTTTGAATTGATATAATAATGATATAATAATATAATTGATATAATAATGGATCATTTAAATTTAAATTGATCAAGTCTAAACGATTTAATTTAAAAAGATTTAAAGTTTAATTAAGTATAAAAAATTAATCATTTTAACTAATTTCAAGAAAATATACAGGTAGA
Organism: Synergus japonicus; assembly: GCA_900474275.1. Lineage (NCBI taxonomy): Eukaryota > Metazoa > Arthropoda > Insecta > Hymenoptera > Cynipidae > Synergus > Synergus japonicus. The sequence continues at coordinate 113,880 of UCOH01006365.1, forward strand.
GTAATTCATCATAAAACTAGGTTTCAAGTTTGATTATTTTGGCACCGGTTCAGGAGTGGCGTGGAATAAAAAATATTTTTAAAAAACATACTTGCACATGTCATGCAACCTTAACATCGCGTCCAAAAGGTCTTCCGTATTTCTGGCACTTGCTGCCTTGTCAAGTAGTTTGACAACGGTTGACCACCATGGCAGGTCGCAAGGCAACATTACTAGAGCCATCGTAATTGGGATTCTATAATTAATAAGAAATAATTTTAATAACAATAATATCATTATTATTATCATTGATAATAATAATAAACAACTATTTGATGAATGGGGTCTCAATTTAATATTCAGTGTTTGCCAATAACGCGTTATTTCTTTCGCAGTTATTTTTTTATTTATTTTTTTAGCTCTCTAAATTTAAATAAATTAAATTCTAAATTTCATATAGTAGTATTGTTCATATTTTATTATTATCAATATAACAATATGAACTCAAAATATATATACGTATATAAATTGAAAAAACATTAAACTTTTAAAATTCATGAACCACCAGACAGTATTTAAAAAATTAATAATTTAGATAAGTTTCCAATTGATTTCTACTCATTGAATTAGTAAGTTAGCACTACTAAACAGATTAGTAGAAAATCTTTACTAATTCATTTAATAACATAAATCTTACCATTTCATTTAGTATTCTCTAAATTTGAATCAGTGAAAATTTCACTGATTTAATTAGTGATTAAGTATTTCACTGATCAATTCAGTAACTAGTCACTGATTATCAGTAAGTTCTTACTAATTTAATTAGTGAAACGATATAACCTTTACAAATTTCAATAAAGTATACAAGTGCTGCCAACTAGCGGTCCACATTATTCCTTTGTACTGATTCAATCAGTGACTTTTGTTCACTGAATGAATCAGTAACTTTTCACTGATTATCAATGACCGGATTCTAGCTATTTGAATCAGTGAGATTTCACTGTTAATCAGTGACTTTTCACTGATTCAGATTTAGAGAGTAGAATGTTAAAAAATTACTAATTTAACAGTCAAAACCGTCATTACTAATTACATTAGTAAAATTTCTACTAATTCAGATTTAGAGAATATAATATTTTGCGGAAGGAATGTATTATAAAAAATTAATTTTAAAAAAGTAGTAAAGATAACGCGTACCTTTTTTTTTCAATAGTGATAACGAGTTACTATTTTTAGAAAGTAACGGTAAATGCATTATTTTTGGATAATGTAATAATAATAATAATAATAATAATAATAATAATAATAATAATAATAATAATAATAATTTTTGGCAACCCTTATTTTTTAAACTCGAAAAATTGTGGAAAAAATTCGAAAGAAATGGGGAATTGACATGAAATCCTCGTGCTTATCTGATCGCCACTGGCACGGACTCAGCACGAGTATAATTAGTTTCCCGCTATCCCGGAAGACAATCTTAAAATCTTGTGTGGCTTTGTACCACTTATGAAGCCACCCGTATGACATTTATATAATCTCACCTTTTTTTCGATTCCACCCCTTGTCGGGGAGTCAATTGCAATCTGCAAGTTTTACACTCGAGAATTCATATTTTCTTTTTTTGACAAATGAATCGCTTGGCGCAAGCTCTATACTTTTTGCGCGCCTACGCAAATTTGAATTTCATGCCGTTTTATCGAAATTTCTTTGAGGAACAATAATAAAAAGGAGAGTTCAATTAACAGTGCACCGTTTACGTTTTCTTGATAACTTTCACGTTTCACCCGCAGGGGTTTAGCCCCATGGTGATCGATCTCACATTCACAATTCTTGGATTTTCCCCCTGTGGCTGTGACGAGCTTAGAAATGGACCACCTAATTTTTATTTTTAAATTCTCTTTTGTTAATTGGGGCAGACAGGAGGTGGAACACCTGAAGCACTTGAATTTTTGCGGAAAAAGAGGGTGAGTCCTCCTGAAGGCTCGTCACGACATCCCATCGGAAATCGGGATAGGAGCACTTTATGAACAAGTGCAAGTGTACACTGTCTGTACAAGTACTAGAGCTTTTAGTTCTTCTAACAGCCACAAGCCACGGAAAGCGCAATGAAAGCTATTTATAGAGCGGCGCCGACGCCGTGCCAACCCCTGTTATATAGAATGTTGACAGGGAAATTCATGACAACGGCTAGATATATATATATATATGTATCTTTATCTATATCACGCTGAACCAGTTCTTGTTTTGGATCACTGAAGATAGGCAGGATTGGGCAGGGTTAGTAGTTGGATGGGTGACCGCTGGGGATGTAGGGAAAGCTTTGGAGTGAAATATTTATTCAGAACCAATCAGAATTATTTTCCGGAATTTTTTTATACGAACCGATCTAATTCGAAGAAAGCTTTCAATCACGTATTTTTTCCTTTTAGCTGAAATACATTTTTTTCTTCTTTTTTCTCTGACATTTATCTGACTTTCAGAGAAAATTAACTGAGAAAAAAGTATTGAAAATGAGCCTAAATGGGCAATAATAATACTAATGAAATTCTGCAAAAACTTCGCATATTACTTTAAATCTTTTGACATTTAAAATCACTTAAAATATGTAAAAATTTGTACAATTTACAATCTTGGAAATCGTTTAGAATTCATTGAAATTTCTTGAAATTAATGGAAACATCTTAAAGTTCGACGAAATCCCTTCAATTTTCACTAATTTTTTTTAATTCCCCGAAATCATTTGAAATACTTTTTTCAAGAAAAAGTGTGAAATCTTTTAAAATTCTTTAAAATCTCGTAAAATTTTCTACATTTCTTCAAAATTCCATAAAATATTTTTAGAATCTCTTAAAATTATTGCAAATCTATTGAAAACCCTTAAAATTCGCTGAAATCGTTTGAAATTGCCAGAAATATCTTACAATTTTTTTTAATTCCATGAAATCCCTTCAATTTTCACAAATTTTTTTTAATTCCCCGAAATCATTTAAAATACTTTTAATATCCCGAAAAAGTGCGAAATCTTTTAAAATTCTTCAAAATATCGTAAAATGTTCCACATTCCTTCAAAATTACATAAAATATTTTTAGAATCCCCTTAAAATCTATTGAAATCCCTTAAAATTCACTGAAATCTTTTGAAATTTCTAGAAATATCTTAAAATTTTTTTAAATTCCACTTCAATATATTTAAAATTCTATGAAATCCCTTCAATTTTCACAACTTTTTTTTTAATTCCCAAAAATCATTTGAAATAATTTAAATAATTTCACGAAAAAGTGCGAAATCCTTTAAAATTTTTTAAAATCTAGTAAAATTTTCTGTAATCCTTAAAAATTCCATAAAATAGTTTATTACCTTCAGAATTTCTTAAAATGTTTTAGAATTCTACGAGGTACTTTAAAATCCTTTAAAATGCATCAAAATCTCTTAAAATTATTGGAAATCAACTACAATCTACAATATCTAAAATTCCATGAAATCCTTTACAATTATTTTATTCTACAAAAAAATTGATGGATTTTAACAAATTTTTTTGTAAACACGTGTATAATCGTTTATACTTCATAGCAAAAATATAAATTAATGTGCAATTTTCGTAATTATTTATTTATAAAACAATAAACAAAAAGGACACATTTTTTCAAAATTCTTTTTCTCGAAAAGTATTTTTCTTTCGCTTAAAATTTTGTATTATTAAATGGATTATTAGCAAAGTTTATTTTTTAAGCTACGATTTCAAAACACAGAAGTCTGACTATACAAGGAAATTACCACTGCTGGTAAGAAATTACAGTTTACCTACATACCACTGTTTTTCTACTTCGCCAACTTTAGACTCACAATAATAAATATTTCTTGATAAAACTAGGCGCTTTGCTTCCTTTTATACGACATAGAGGTAAATTTGTTATAAACAAATATTTAAAATTGCGAAAGTATACAGTTTTCGAATCCAAATTTGCTCTTATGGTAATTATCACATATCCTTGAGGTCATAATATGCACTTTAGCATGAGAGCAATTCAGTTTCACAATTATTCTTATTTTTCAAAAATTATAAACATTTTTCACTAAAACTATGCAAAATACGTGATAAAGAAAATAAAAATAGACGCGTGAGAAATATTGTTTTTTAAATTAAAAAATGATGATGTTTACATGGTAAAAAAAAATTTTTTTTTAATTTTACAGAAAAAATAGTTTTAGTAAATTCTTAAATTATTATTATTATTCTTAAATTCTTTCTTTCTGTTTAAAATCGTAAAAATATTTTAAAATTCCACCATAAAATTCCCTGACAAACTTATTTAAAATCTCTTAAAATTCCCAGAAAATTGTTAAAATATTCTCTGGTAGCATTTAAAATCCTTTTATGTCCTTTATTTGTTAAAAGTATTAGAAATCTCATAAAATTTAAGGAAATCCTACGAAATTTCACAAGATCTTTTAAACATAAGAAAAATCTCTTGAAATTACTTAAAATTATTAGAAATCTCTTAAAATTCCATAAAATTTCTCGCAATTCTTAGTAAACTTTTAAAATCTCTTAAAATTCCGCACGAAATTCCAGGACAACATTAAAAATTCCTTAAATTAAAAACTTAATTTTAAACTCCTCAAATTAAAAACCCCTTAAAATTTCACGGTAAAAATTAATCGAAAATCATATCGAAATCCCGTAAAATTTCTAGAAATTGAAAAATATTCAAATATAGATCCTAATATTTTACTTGAAACAGATATAATACAATTTTCTAATAATAGCTTTTCAAATAAATTTTATTTTCAATATTGCTGATGTCTCTGTAGTCTCTGTAATCTAATTAATGGTCCGATGTCAGTATAATTTTTTTGTCTTCTACTCTTCTTGTCTACGTAACCATCAGGGACACACTTTGTAATGAACTATCGCACATCGTGTCAGTTTTTTCCTCAGCGAAAGCTTTGGTACATGCAAAATGTATCAGGATAAAAACCATCCATTACAGGTACAGGTTGTATACCATATCGACAGCCATATTTTGTCCAGTATAGGAAATTTATAATAAGATAGGAATCTTATTATAAATTTCTTCACTAGCAACATTCTTTTTATATATCGAACCGGACATGCTTAATTTTCCATATATATTTAAATCGAATCTGAAAAAGGTGTTTTTTTAAACCGATTTTTTCAGATCCTTCACTTTTCCTTATATAGTGTTTCCTTATATCCTTTATCCATTTCTTCTAGATTTAAAATCTTTCTAGTTTCCGGCCGTAAAAGAGTTCATTGGCCAGGCAAATTCTACATATATCGTCGTCCTCATATATCTTCTGGAGAAATAGTAGAAAACAGAACAAAAACTAAAAGTAGAATTAAAGGATTAGAAGGAGGAAAAATAGGGGAAAAGGAGAGAGTAGAATAGAGGGAGGAGAGAAATTGTAGAGAAAATAGGGGCAGAAGGAGAAAAATTGGGGAGAATAAGAGAAAATGGTGAAAGGAGGTGAACGAGAGGCAAAAGATGGAGAAACTGTGAGTGGATCGTGTGCATGCTGGACACGCTCTACGTCCATTTCTTTCACCCACCTCCTAAGCAGTGGCAACCCCTCTGCTTTATTAAATTCCCGTTGTACGAAATTGTCCAGTACTCTTTCCTGTAACTTCCACTTTATTCGACCAGTCGATAATATATATTGTATAACCATTTTCCCTAATACCCGTCGCGCATTTTCCGCTTTTCCACATACGACGCTCGCAGAATTTGCATTTTGAAATTTAAAATGCTTATCATTCGTAAAAATCTCTCAAATTTACGACAACAGTGGAAATCTCATGAATTCATTGAAATTTCTTGAAATTCCTAGAAAATTTAAAAAATCTTAAAATTCGACGGAATCCTTTCAAATTTGTTAATATTTCACATGAAAACATTTAAATTTTCACTAATTGTTTTAAAATTCCTCAAAATAATCACAAAATTCTTATAAACTTTTTGAAAGTCCTTAAAATTCTACGATATCCTATCTTTAAAAAGTGGTGTCACGAAATGTTTCGAAAATCTCGCATACATTGTTGTTGCAAACCTAATTGGCTTCTAAATTACTTGAAATTGTAACCAGGAAAAAAAAATAATAACGCACATGTTGGTTGCTGGTCTCTTAAAATTTTACAAAAAACTTCAAAATCTTTCAAAATTCGTTAAAATTGGTGAAAATATCTAAAAATTCTTAGAAATCGTCAAAAAATTCCACAGAATCCTTAAAAATTCTAGAAAAGTTTTCAAAAATCAGAAAAATATCTTGAAATTCCTTAAAATTATTAGAAATCTCATAAAATAGCATGAAAAACCTTTCAGATTTCACAAATTTTTAATAAAATTCATCAACAACTCTTAAATTCTTTTAAAATGACTTTTAAAATCCCTTAAGATTTCACGAAATCCTCAAAAATCCACAAAATCATTTACAAATGAGAAAAACCTCTTGAAATCCCTAAAAATTTGACGATAACTTTCAAAATTCTATGAAATCTTTTGAGTTATAAACAATCTTTTAAAATCCTTCAAAATTCATACAGTATTTTACATTTTAAAAAAATCTCCTGTAATTTGTTATAAGTCGTGAAAATCGCATAAAATTCGTAGAAATTTATCCCTTATTATATATTCATTAAAATTTATTATAATTGTTAGAAATCTCATAAAATTCCAACATGTAATCCTTTCATATTTCACATAATCTTTTTTAAATCATAAAAATCTCTTAAATTCCCTTAAAATCATTTAAAAATCGTCAAAATTTCTTACAATACGTTAAAATCTCTGAAAATTCCTCGAAATTCAACGAAAAAATTTTCAATTCTTTAAAACCCTAGAAACTGTTTGAAATCTCTTAAAATTTTATGAAAACCTGAGAAATCGCTGAAATTCTTTGAAATCTTTTAAAATCCCTAGAAATCTCTTAACATTTCTCAAAAATCCGCAAAATCCCATAAAATTATACGAAGTATTTTTAAAATACTAAAAATCTTTTGGATTTCGTAGAAATCACCTAAAAATCGTAAAATTCCGAGAAAATTGTTAAAAATTTTACAGTAACATTTAAAATCCCTTCATATCTTTAAAATCCGTTAAAGACATTAAAAATCTTATTAAATTCCATGAAATTCTTTAAAATTGTCACAAAATCTTTTAAAGATCAGAAAAATCACTTGAAATGACTTGAAATTATTAAAAATCATAAAATTCCACAGAATCCTTCGCAATTTTTAGAAATCTTTTAGAATATCTTAAAATTCCTTAAAACATGAGAAATCTGATGAAATTCCACGAAATCACTTAAAATTATTAGAAATCCCGCAAAATCGCTCCCAATTCTTAGAAATCTTTTAAAGTATCTTAAAATTCCTTAAAGCCCCAGAAAACTCTTACAAACCTTTTGAAATTCCTTAAAATTTCATAAAAACCTTAGAAATCGCTGAAATTCTTTGAAATCTCTTAAAAGTCTTAGAAATCTGTTAACATTCCTTTAAAATCCCATAAAATTCCACGAAATATTTTAGAAATATTAAAAATCTTTTGAATTTCGTAAGAATGACTTAAAATTTCACAAAATATCCTAAAATCCCTTAAAATTCTACGAAATCTTTTGAAAATCCTAAAACTCTTTTAAATTTCCTAAGAATTAATGAAAAATTGTCAAATTCCCTTAAAATTTATAGAAACCTCTTAATACTCCTTTCTAAAAAAGTGTTTTTTCTCTAAAAATTTCTAAAAAATCTCGCATATATTATATGTAGTTTTAAATCCGATTGGGCTTTACATTAATTGAAGTTGTAAGAAGAAATATAAAATAATCGCGCGTTATTTTATTTAAAATCCCTTTATATGCTTTAAAATCCATTAAAATTATTAGAAATCTCATCAAATTCCATAAAATCATTTAAAATTCCTAGAAACCTCTTGAAATCTCTAAAAATTAAAAAAAAATTATAAAACCCTTAGAAACCCTGGCTGGCTTTTGAATTAAATGAAGTTCTTTTAAAATCTTAGTTCTTTTCACGATCTTCTATACTGTAATCCTTATCGAGCCTGCATTCAACGATTCCAATCGTAATTGATTCTATGGTGGGGGAAAAAATAAAATAAATGTATTCTCGAGAATGTCCACGACGCGACGGTGAACTAACCAGAGGCTGCGGAGCAATTGATATCAATTGATGAGTCAGACAGACGTTTTGTTATGTCACTTGCAAACATCCACGAACTGCAATACGAATCCATATAATCGACTTAATGTCTACAATTTTTCTCGCGAACTGGAATTTCCTGTGACTATCTATTTTCTACAATCTTTAATTAAATCTATTTACTGAAAAAAATGTGGTCCATTTTCAGTGAAGATGAAATTAATCTACTGAGTTTTGGGGCATTTTCAAGTGCCCCTGAGATTTCAGTAAATTTTCACTGCTTATGTAACTCTCATGTAATGCTAATGTCAATTCCTTCTCAAAAAGTAATTCTTGTTCAACCCGAATCTTAATTAAATTTAAGATGAGAATGGATTTGAAGAGAAAATCTTTATAACCGCACCCCATAAAAATAAGAATTCTATTATATAACGAAAATTTAACGATGCAATTTAATTTCCATTTTCTTAATAATAAAATTTAAAGAACTGAAGATTACCGAGGGTCGGGAAAAATAGTCTCGTCTAAAAAATGAGATGAAGTAATAAAAGAAGTCAATAAAAATGAAATGGATGGAGTGGAGGAAAATGACTGAGGGAACTTGCGATAGTGCCGCAAAAGGAAGCAGGAAGCTCGTTTACCGGTGGAGGGGAAGCCTATTCCAAGAGAAGAAATAGCAAATCGTCTTTAAGGAGACAAATATTCTATCCTACAAATCCTATCGTCGATTAATGCAACGGTCTTTTGATTAAGGATCTCCAACTGCGACTTAAATTACCTATTTCAGTCTTCTTTCTAATAAAGCCGAGATCCTTTTTGAAAAACTTTACTTTACAGAATTAAACGTTAACTTAACTATTAACTATATTAATTATTAAATATTAACTCATTTTTATCTATGGATCGAAATATCTCTTAAAATACTCCAGCATCTGAAAAAAAATTGTTCACAGAAAAATACATAAAATAGGGATCATTTTTTTTTTGTAGATGGAGTGTTTTAAGAGATATTTCTATATATAATCTATAAATTGAAAAAAGTTGATAAATTGATATTATGTTGATAAACTCGTATTTTTGAGAAATGTATTAAAATTTTTGAAAGTAAAGAAGCTGGAGTAAATTTCCAAGACGATTCTTTCGATTCTGTGCTTTTTCATCGCAGTCGAGGCAGAAATTTACGGTAGAAAGGAGAGATGGATATGTAACACAAGAACGGAGCCGATGTGAAGAGAAAGGTTTGAAATTCTGTACTCAACATCATCCTGCCACTCTTTTCTATCCGTGCAAACTTTGCTTTTGTTTGTTCGTCAGTTCTCCATAGAACGATGTGTTCAAATTTTACATTAAAAAATATTTAAGCGGAAATTGAACTTTTTTCAAATTTTTTTTCAATTTAAATGTAATTCCAAAACATAAATTAATTCGTTCCAAAAAATTAATTACAAAATATTCTCTAATAATTGGAGAAATCTAATTATTAGATTTCTCAAATCGAAAGTTAAAAAATAAAACTTTAAGTATTGTTTTATTATTTAAAAATGAGGTATATTATCTTTTATTTAGTGAATAATAGAAAATAAGAAAGTAGTAATAAATAAAAGCAAATAAAGATGTAAAATCGGACACAATTAAGTGAAATGATCCTTTGTCTTCTGAAGAGGACGAAGCTTTGAGTCCGTTAAACGTTTATTTATTCTTCTTTCAAATACGACACACTTTAAGATATTTAATGTGATATTAAGTAATTTTAAGCACATTTATTTTAAGTAATTTTAAAGACTTTTAAAGAATTCAAGCGATTTTACAGAATTTTATGGAATTTTAAAGATTTGTAAGATATTTTACGTGATTAAAATAACTTATTTTGAGGACTTTCAATGGATTTTACGAGATTTCATTAAATTGTCAGGAATTTCAAGAGGTTTCATGATATTTCATGGAATTTTCATAATCTTAAGGAATTTATTCTAAAGATTTGTTGTATGAAATAAGATTAATTTTTGATTTAAATTTATTTATTTATATATTATATTATATATTTATGTATTATATTAACTATAATTTATAGATTACGTTTAATATATTATTTAGTAATTAATTATAATTTTATATATTCATTGAGATTTAAATATGATTCTATATTAATAAGAGTTTCTATAATTTTTTTATTTTTTATAAGGATTATTTTTGGTAGTATTATTAATTGGATAATATTTTCTTTATTAGTTATTTCAGTAATTGATTTTTGTATTAAAATTAATTTATATATAATAATATTATTAAGATTTATTATTTTTTTAATTTAAAATTTAAATTTTTATTAATTAATTTAATTAAAAGTTTAAGATTATTTTTTTTATTATTGAAGTTAATATTATGATATTTTATAGGATCCTATAAAATATCATAAAATCCCTTAAGATTATGAAAATTCTCATGATAATTCAATGAAATCTCGTAAAATCCCTAAAATTTCGTCAAAGTCCTTAAAATTACTAAATACTAAATTACTATGATTATTATGATTACTAAATATCGATATTTAGTAATCATAAGGATTTTTAAAGAACTCAAGGGATTTTACGAGATTTTATTGAATTATCGCGAATTTTAAGAGAATTCATGACATTTCATGAGATTTTTAGTAATTTGAAGGGATTTTACGATATTTTATGGGATATTTAGTAATTTCAATGAATTTTTAAAAAATTCAAGGGATTTTATGGTATTATATAGGATATTTAGTAATTTTAAGGACTTTTAAGAAATTCAAGGGATTTCGTCAGTTCTCCATAGAACGATGTGTTCAAATTTTACATTAAGAAATATATAAGCGAAAATTGAACTTTTTTCACATTTTTTCAATTTAAATGTAATTCTACAACAAAAATTAATTAATTCCATAACATTAATTACAAAATACTCTCCAATAATTGGAGAAATCTAATTATTAGATTTTCCAAATCGAAAGTTAAAACTTAAGGTATTATTTTACTATTTAAAAATGAAGTGTACTATCTTTTCCTTAATGAATAAAAGGAAGTAAGAAAATAGTAATAAATAAAAGAAAATAAAGTTGTAAAATTAGTATCGTTTGATAAATTACTTTTATTTCCTCTGTAATTTTCGGACGACACAATTAAGTGAAATGGTCCTTTGTCTTCTGAAGAGGACGAAGCTTTGAGTCCGTTAAACGATTATTCTTCTTTCAAATGCGATACACTCCGGAAAACTACTACTTATCGAGGCAATCTAACGATTTCTTCGTTAATGCACTTTTCTCCTACAATCCAAACGATAAGCTTGGCAATAAAATGCAAAAGCGTTATTTTAGTTGAAAATACATAAAATGTCTTTATCCTGAAGTTGTTTAAATGACTGACGACTGCATTAAAAAAAAAAATTATAGGAGATTTAATTAATATTATATAATATTATAATAATCTCGTTTATTATGAACTTAATAATTTCAAGATTTTCATCAGCAGAAAACAATTGTCTTCATTTTAAACAAGTTACTTTGTAATCAAGAATATGAAAGAGATAATCCTTTGTTCGTAAACTAAATGTTTTTCAGTGCTCTCTGCGTCTTAGAAAAAAGGACAAGATCTTCTTGATGGTGCATTTTTCATGTCTTGGGCTTTATTTTTCTCCTAGAAGATGGAGTTTTCCAGCTACAGGTTGAGAAAATATCTTTTTATGACGCTCTTACTGCCACTCAACGCGCTGAACCTCAATACTCGTAATTTTGACAGAAAAAGCATTCATTATATATGTATTCAAATAATCGCAGTAATTTTTTCCATTTTCTGAAAGTTTGCGTTACACAAAAAATGTTCTATATAATTCAAAACTATAAAACGCAGAAGATAACTAGATGCATTTAAAAAAAAAAATAATTAAATTTTCAATTACAACCATTCGAAAGTTAAAAAAAAAACAGTTTAGAATACTTTTTTGAAAAGTACTTTTTCCTATTCCAAGAGTCGATGATAGGGAAAATTTTCACAACTAATTTTTTCCATGTAACATCTTCTTTTGATGAATCAAGATCTATACATTACAGTTTTCAATGGCATTGGATGGTCCATTAATCTTTATTTTCATTGATGCAACCCTGTGATAGATATATACATAAATTACAGGGTAAGCCATATAAATCGTAGGGAGATGGCGGCCTTGTTCACTTTCCTCAGTGTCTCGGTTCGAAACTTTGGCTACGACACGATGAATCAGTGCGATCAAGAAGAGGGTGATGGTGTTTTACCCTAAAGGTTAACATGCTTGACTCTTCATCCCCTACCCATTTCTGATTCTATACGAGTGATATCCTCGTTCTCTGCAAATTAAATTAAGTGCGAATAACGACTATATAAACACACTCAATTTTTGATGTGCTTTCACAACTAAGAAAAGAATCCTCAAATAAATCACGTTTGATAAATAATAAATTAAATAAATTAAATACTAAATATATTTTAAGTAATTCTATCAAATACCAATTATTTTTGCGAAATTTATATAAAGGAATTTCATAAGATTTCATAGGATTTTTAGTCATTTTAAGGATTATAACGATAGGTTGTGGAATTTTAAGGAATTTTATGGAACAACAAGAAATATCAAAGATTTTATGGAATTTTGCATTTATTTCGAGAAATTTTAAAGGATTTGGCGAGATTATATTGGATTTTCAAGAATTTTAGAGAATTTAACGAAATTCCATGGAATTTTGAATACTTTTAATAGATATAATGAGATTTCATAATATTTCGAGTAATTTTAAGAAATATCAATTGTTTTTGCTAAATTTAAAGGAATTCCGTAAGATTTCATAGGATTTTAAGTCGTTTTTTTGAGTTATAAAGAGAGGTTGTGGAATTTTAAGGAATTTTATGGAAAAATAAGGAATATCAAATATTTTGTGGGATTTTGACATTTATGGACATTTATTTCAAGAAATTGTAAATGATTTGGTGAGATTATATTGGATTTTCAGGAATTTGAATGGATTTCATAAGATTTCATGCGATTTTAAGTAATTTTATGGGCTTGGATGATATTTTGGGAGCTTCTGAATAATTTAAGCGACGTTAAGATATTTTATGAGGTATTGAGTAATTCGGAAGAAAGATCTGGATAGAATATATTGGAATTTCAAGAATTTTCAATAATTTAACGAAATTTCATGAAATTTTGTGTCATTTTAAGAGATATAAAGAGATTTCATGGAATTTTGAGTAATTTTAAGATATTCTATGGGGTTTTGAGTAATTTTAAAGACTTTTAAAGAATTCAAGCGATTTTACGGAATTTCATGGAATTTTAAAGATTTGTATGATATTTTACAGGATTAAATTAACTTATTTTTAGGAGTTTCAACGGATTTTACGAGATTTCATAGAATTTTTAATAATTTAAGCGATTTTACGATATTTTATGGGATATTTAGTGATTTTAATGAATTTTTGTGGAATTCAAAGGATTTTACTAAATTCCAGTGGATTTTCAGAAAATTTAAGAGATTTAATCAGATTTCATGGGATTTTCAATAATTTTAAGGCATTTTATGATATTTTATAGGATATTTAGTAACTTCAAGGACTTTTAAGGAATTAAACAGATTTTACCAGATTTCATTGAATTATTGCGAATTTAAAGAGATTTCCTGATATTTCATGAGATTTTTAATAATTCTAAGGGGTTTCACGGTATTTTATAGGATATTTATTAGCTTTAATTAATTTTTGAGGAATTCAAGTGATTTTACGAAATTTCAGGAGATTTTCGGAAATTTAAAGAGATTTAATCAGATTTCATGGGTTTTTGAGTAATTTTAAGGAATATCAATTGAATTTACGCAAAACTTAAAAGAATTTTACGAAATTTTGAAAAATAATAAAGGCATTTTCAGGAATTTTATGAGACTTATGGAAATTTTAAGATATGTACTGTATGGAAATTTTGCGAGATTTCATGAAATTTCATAGGATTTTAAATAACATTTAGGGATTTGTCCATATTTTATGGAATTTTAAGTAATTCTAAGGGATTTTACGATTTCTATGGGATATATTAAGTAATTTTAAAGATTTTGAATTTTGAAGGATAATAAAGGCATTTTAAAGAATATTATAAAATCGATGAAGATTCCTGAAATTAGATAAAGAATTATAAGATTTTATATATCAAGAATTAAAAATTCTAAATTATTTTTTCTACTAGCGAAACGTGAGCAAAAACGAGAAAATAATCGCGCGCAGAGTCATTGATATTTCGAATTTAAATTAGTTAAATTTCAAATGTTTTAATTTTTAGTTATTTAGAAGTTTATTATTATTCAGAAGAGTTTTGATTGAATGATTTAATTTATAGTATAATTGATAAATTTATACCTTAAATGAAAAATTTCATAACATAATTATGAAATAATAAAAAATATATGTATATAAGAAAGAATTTTCTAACTATTCCTCTAAAAGAGCGCAGAACGTTCATCTGAAATGCGAATTGCGAATGTGATTCAGACGAGGCGATGTTTCGGATCAGAATGCAGTGTATTTGAAGGATAATAGAACAGGAATCAACTCTTCCTTTTATGGCCAGCTGTCCTTTACATTGTCTGCCAACAAGCAGAGGCTCTTCTCAGTTGCAGGGGTTCATTTGTACCGAGAACTCTCTGAATACAGCCAGGGAAGCTGTGTTATGACAAAGTAAATTAGAGGAAAATGCGCGGAAGCTAGGATCGAAGTAAGTTATCGTCTAAAATGTAGTAAGCGCTTATATTCCTATATACGGTATGTACGGGTAATCCTAACTCGGAAAACACAAGGAATAAGAGCGTTTTACTCTGGCATTTACTTTGAAAGGATTCCCATGAGTACAGAGCTTATACTGCAAATTTCCTCGAAAATGAAATGCTTATGGTATAAGCGAATAATCGATAACTTTCATATTCTCCATTTTCTCTATTATACACGCTAAAAGAGACCCAAAGTTGAAATCTACACCACAAAAAGGAAATTGCATTTGAATAAATCGGCTTCCGAATTCTATCTCTATAAGCTACTGTAAATCCATCAGCTTAGTTTTTTTCATAGATCTGCGTTTCCGGTAATCGAAAAAAAAACACTATTATAAAAAATACTCATTGAAATTTAATATCTGAGTGTATAAAGTCATTTGCACATAGCGTCAATTAATTTTAATGTACCATATATATTGTGTTGTAGATTATTAATATTATTAATATACATTCATTTTAAAATTAAATATGCTATATAAATGAACTTTAATACACAGGTATTATTAGTTTTAATGTGATTTGAGTATACGGGTAAACAAATTTTAATATGCCAAATAATTTCTCTGAAAACAATTATTTTTAAAATTATTTTTGCAAAAAAAAAAGAAAGCGTAAGTATTTCATAATTTGAATTCACGTAATAACTTATTTGCTGAAATAAATACCCTTACTTAAGAAAGTTTGCCGGTAAAGTTTATACACTTTCAGAAGCATAAAATACTATAGAACGATGCAAAATGAAATTTAGAGAAACTGAATTAATTCCGAGCTATAATTTTTATTATTCAAGGACTTTAAATTACAAGCTTCTCTGTTTCAAAAAGGGTGCTTGCTTTGTTTGTAACTCAAGCAAAAACACTTAGCTAAGCAGAACTTGGCATATTACGCAAAGAGGCAGTTTCAAAACTTTAGGGGCTGGTGTAAAGCAAATGCATTTTTAAAGCCGAGCTTCTGTAAGAAAGAACCTTACAGACCACGGTGCTTTCGTAATCGTTATTTACTGAAAGTTTCCTGCTGGTTTGTGTCTGTACTTTTCGTTTTGCTTCAACTGTTTGTCAGCAACAAGTTCGCCGCTTCATAAAAGATTTTCAGAGTTTTCCTCGACTACTTATTTGAATTTTAAATCTTCTGAGATCCTTGATCATTTTTAAAAATTTCTTTTATTTAATGTTAACTAGCAAAACAAAACGCGCACGATTATTTCTTTTACTTCTTACAACAATTTATTTCTTACAAGAATTCCAAGAAGTTTCTGGAAATTTTAAGAGATTTTCACGAGTGTTAAGCAATTTCAAAGGTTTTCGTGAGATTTTAAGAGATTTAAAAAGGTTTTGGGGATTTTAAGACACTTGTCGTAGAATCTCGAAATTTTGAAAGATTTTTGCGAATTTCAAAATATTTTAGGGAATTTTAAACGTTCTCATGGAATTTCCAAGAATTTTAAGAGAATTCAAGAGGTTTTAATGATTTTAAAAAGATTTTGGCATTTTTAAGACTTTTATTAAATTTTATGATATTTTTAATAATTTGAAGGGATTTTACGAGATTTTTATGACTTTCAAAATATTTTATGGGAATTTTATTGAGGAATTTCAATAGTTTTTTTTAATGATTTTTAAAAGATTTTTGGGTAATTTTTAAGGATTTCATGGAATTTGATGAGATTTCTAATAATTTTAATGTATTTTAAAGAATTTAAAGGTATTTTAACTGTTATTATAAAATTGTAAAGAATTCTAAGAAGTTTCTGAAAATTTTAAAGGATTTTAAGGGATTTTAAATGTTGTACTAGAATTTCCAAGAATTTTATGACAAGAGATTTTAATGACTTTTAAATACTTTATTGGCATTTTTAAGGATTTTATCAAATTTTATGAGATTTCTTATACTTTTAAAGGATATCAAGAAAGTTTTTTGATTTTGAAAAGATTTTATGGAACTTTTAAAAATTATATCGAAGTTAACAAAATTTTTTAATACTTGTAAGGGATTTTAAAGGATATGAAGGGTTTTTAAAAGTTACTGTAGAATTTTAAAGAATTTCAAGAAGATTCTGGGTATTTTAAGAGTTTTTCACGAATTTTAAGTAATTTCAAAGGTTTTCGTGAGATTTAAAAAGATTTAAAAAGGTTTTGGGGATTTTAAGACACTTGTCGTAGAATTTCGAAATTTTGAAAGATTTTTGCGAATTTAAAAATATTTTAGGGAATTTTAAACGTACTCATGGAATTTACAAGAATTTTAAGAGAATTCAAGAGGTTTTAATGATTTTAAAAAGATTTTGGCATTCTTAAGGCTTTTATTAAATTTTATGATATTTTTAATAATTTGAAGGGATTTTACGAGATTTTTATGACTTTCAAAATATTTTATGGAAGGAAATTTTATTGAAGGATATCAAAAGTATTTTTTAATGATTTTTAAAAGATTTTTTGCAATTCCAAATTTCTAATAATTTTAGGGAATTTGGAGAAATACTTCTGATTTTTAAAAGATTTTAGGAAATTTTTAAGGATTTCATGGAATTTGATGAGATTTCTAATAATTTTAATGTATTTTAAAAAATGTAAAGGTATTTAAGATATTTAAAAAGGTTTTTGGGATTTTAAGAAATCATGAATCTTGTCGTGGAATTTCGAAACTTCAAAAGATTTTTGAGAATTTTAAAGGATTTTAAACTTTCTCGTGGAATTTCCAGGATTTTAAAGAGAATTCAAGAGGTTTTAATGATTTTTAAAAGACTGGCATTTTTCAGGGTTTTATTAAATTTTATGAAATTTCTAATAATTTTAAAGGATTTACGAAATTTGTATGCTTTTCAAAATATTTTATGGAATTTCAAAATTTTAAAAGTTTTCTGAAAATTTTAAGGGATTTTAAATGTTGTAATAGAATTTCCAAGAATTTTATGACAAGAGATTTTAATGACTTTTAAATACTTTATTGGCATTTTTAAGGATTTTATAAAATTTTATGAGATTTCTTATACTTTTGAAGGATATCAAGAAAGTTATCTGATTTTGAAAAGATTTTATGAAATTTTTAAAAATTATATCGAAGCTAACAAAATTTTGTAATACTTTTAAGGGATTTTAAAGGATATGAAGGGTTTTTAAAAGTTACTGTAAAATTTTAAAGAATTTCAAGAAGATTCAGGGTATTTTAGGATATTAAGTTTTTCACGAATTTGAACAGATTTCAAGAGATTTTTCTGACTTTTAAAATGTGATAGGATTTAATAGATTTTTTTTGTCAGGATATTTTATTCAGGGATTTTAAAAAATGTTTGTTTTTTTAAAAGATTTTGCAGAATTTACTAACAAAAAATAGCAAACTAACAAAATCGCGATTATTTTGTTTTCCTTCTTATACAACTTCAAGTCATTCAAAAGCCAATCAGGTTTACAACAATTTATACGAGATTTTCGAGATATATATCGTGACAACACTTTTTTAAGATAGGATAACTGAATATTTTTTTAGACAGTTTTTTACATTTTTAACAGTTTTCCTCTTTTACAGAGGAAAACGTTTGAATTGTTACAGCATAAAGACATGCGAAAAACCAATTCCATAGTTTTCCTGAATGATTTTTTTTTAAATTTAGGTAGGTGGGATTTATATACGAATGATTTATTCTTTGAACTCCAGGTGAAAGGGAGTTTATAAAATACAGCCTAGGGAAAATTCATTTACAAAGAGTAAAAGATATTGTGTTAAATGAGGGTTGGTAACAAAAAGCTCGTGCGGAAACAACAACCGAGTTGAGGAAATTGCATCGCGAATTCAGTCCCTGTTTTCCGTTCTATGTACTTTAGTTTTGTGCTTTAATTTCGTTCCTTTATTTTTATTTTTCAACGACATTCGCCATCCTTCTATTCTGTATTAACTAGCGCCCCAGACATGTGTAAATGAGTAAAAGCAAAGAGTGACGCTTTTAAATTTACTGCCTTAGAGTTAATTGAAAATTTTATCTCTATGATTCAACCTCTTTTCTACCAAGATATTTAATTATTTAATTATCATATCACTTGATTATTTAATTTTTCTATTATAAAATATTTATACGATAACAAAAAAATGCAAAAGATTTTTGTATCTGTTGAAAACATTTCTGGACCGTACTGGGATTTAATTTAAACGAACGAAATAAACCAATTTCCTTTCCGCAAAAGCACAATGAACCTTAATCGTGAATATCAATTTTGACAAGTGGATTGAAGTTGTTATATAGGAAAAAAAATAATAATCGCACGCGTTGAAAATACAGAGGATTCTAAAGGATTCAGAATAATTTAAAGAAGTGGCAAGAATTATGTATGTTATTAATGATATAATTTATTTTTTTACACACTTTTTGCTATTCCTATCTTAAAAAATCTGCCCGCTTCGCGGGCAAATTCTCATCGCGCGCTTCGCGCTCCGTGATGCGCGCTTCGCACGCTTGCGCCCTTCGGGCGCTTATTTTTTTTTATTTAAGTTACTACAACAGGAATTGCATACTAAAACTAATTTACTTAAAGTTCTATCGACCTTAAGGAGCACATTCTCATCAGGGCACTCGCGCTTATTCGCGCTCGACTCAAATCTAATACTTCCTCTGATGAGAATGTAAAAATATTTGATATTATTAAAAGTACTTTTTACGTTTAAATGGAAAACTATTTATCCTACTGAAAAATGGTCGAAAGAGAACATGTAGATCTTTTTTAGACTAATAATTATGTTTACTATCATTTTCTCTATATTTTGCGTTATTTGGCTCAAAATTTGAATTTTTAATTTTTTAAGGAAATTCAAAAAGTTTTTATGTCAGTCCTATAGAGTGTTCAAAAAGAAACATTTTTCATCTTTAGACTTTTTTTCATATCGTGCGTTGCTTGTC